>JAPZPC010000176.1:0-79640 GCA_037952705.1 Haplographium delicatum
GGGCGCTCCAAATTTTCCCTTTAAACAACAAATCCCGTTCCAACCCCCCAATTCTTAACACCTTTTAAACCCCCCCAACTTGCACCCCCCCCACCCGCCCCCACCCCCCCCCCCCCCCCCCACACCTATTAATATTGGAAGCAGTTTGAACACTTGAAGTGAATTTCGTCACTGCAGTCACACATATCACAATTCATCTCCCTTTGACACAAACAACAAAACGTCTGCGTTTCCCCCTGGTCAGGAGAATCTGGCCGAGTGTTATCCACTGCTTCAATGCTCGACGAGTTGGATGAGGATTTGTGAGAGTCCATGGTGTGAGAAGTGCGTTTGGTCTCGAGCTGAAATATGGCTGGCGCTGTTTGTTCTAAAACAAGGAAGCATGTGTTTATGAATCTATATATTTGATGAGGCTTGTCGAATTCTGGAAGGAGATACCTCCAGAGTATTTGTAGGGGAATCCAATAGAAGACTTGCCCTTATTTTTGAAGAACCAGTCCCGTTCACCACACATGGTAAACACACAAATAATCTACTATGGCTCTCCCAGTCACATCTCTGAATGTTTTTTGTATTTTTTTTTTCTTGAGCCACATCCACATGCACCAGCTACCGTGCTCTACGCCATACTTCATTAAAGCGAGAGTCAAACGAACGAGTATCCGTGATCCATTATCCATCTCAGAACCCCGGTGAAATCTGTCATTTTATTTTCTGATCTCGGCCGGACCTGGATGTCTTAGTAGGAAGCATCGAGAAGCACGCACCCCAACCTCTCAGGAATCAGGTCGATCATCCGATATATCTATTCGAAGGAGTATTTAAAACTCACCCAAACCTCATCTTGCTTCAGATAGAAAATAGATTTCTAATTTAAAATGAAACATGTTATCCAACCATCTTCAAGACAGCTTTATATGTGTGTGGGTATAAAAACATTTGTTTCATAAACATTTCAGTGCTTAGGGCTGACTCAGATCCCGTTTTCTTATGCAGCCCTATATATCCCTCCGCTCGTATTCCCGGAGAATCAAGAGTTTCTACTAGATAACAGGTACGAGGAGACGCAACAATGCTACTTTACATTTCGGTCAAATCCCACATTTTACCCCCATAGCGTGGGGTGGGATATTAGTCACGTGATCCAATCACACAAGCTTCCTTATTTTGGCATACTGGCGACTTTTCGGAGGTATATTATTGGCATTTGGATTGCCAATGACACCGTTTTTTGTTGAAGGAATATCTCAACAGGTTTCTCTTTCCAGAAGAACAAAAAAATTGCTGTAGAACATGTGTGAGAGACGGTAAAAGAAGCCTCTTTTTCCAAGGGCTAGAAGGGTCCACCGGCAGAGATTGATGCTGTGGAAAAGGAAAGAAAACCGGTGCAATGAGAAGACGGAGTTGGAAAAAAGGAGAAGAGCATACGCGTCCTATTTCAAAAGCGAAATGTGAAATGTGAAATGAGATAGGAAAAAGGAAACGCCCGGAGGAATTAGGTAGCCACGTGGAATATTTTCTTAACATCCCGATATCAGTCCATGAGATCGCATTAGGAAAGGGCAAATAAGAAATTGGAGACACAATTGCTTTTTTTTAAATTTCCTGCAGAGGTATTTGACACCACCATGCAAACTCAAATGAAAGAATGAGCCATCACGCGATCACAAACCCTCGAGATAAAGCCCAAAGCAATTAGCCTTCCGTAAAGACCATTTGAGACGCTGGAAATAATCGTACTAAGGAAGCCTCTTTCTTTGCCATGCTGCTTTGCGCGTCTGTCATGTCTAGACTGGCGTTCTCTTAAGCTACCTCCTTGATCTTGGGGGCCGGCTTAGACGACGATTCCTCATCTTCATCCAGTTCGGGCATTTCGTCATCCTCGTCATCGTCACCCTCCTCCTCCTCCTCCTCAGCATCCGGATCTGCACCCCCTCCGAGCTTGGAGAAGTCAATACCGCCAAAATCACCTCCTGCTCCACCCATCATCGAGCTCATATCACCCATGCCTGGCATACCTCCCATTCCGCCCATGTTTCCTGCGGCATGTTAGCATCGGCTGAGCAGAGGGGGGTTATGCAATCTACTCACCTAGATCATCTTCCGGTGCCTCATCCTGCTCATCCTCGTCAACCCACTTGTCGAAGTCGGTTTTCAAGAAGTGGACTTTCTTTGAGTCCTTCAAGAGTCGTGGCCAGAACTCTTCCTTCAGCTCCTTCTTTCTCAGAACCATCTCAACATTCTTAGCGGTGTGGTTGATCTTGCTATCCTCGACGTCAATTTCCTCGTAGAAGTCGAGCTCAACATGGTAATCTCTCTTGAGCGAGTCTGAGTGGCCGGTGAAGGTAAGTGATTTGGACTTGAGATCGAGCTTGAGGTTTTTGGGCTGGACGTCAGGTACGGAAATGGTGAGGTAGATGAAATTCTTGGCCGCCTCGGTCTTGTTGGATCGCTGAGCCCAAAGGACTATTAGGCACATTAGCCATGTGAATCAACTAGATTGTGTCTATGTCATAGAGAGCAGGAATAGCTTGCTCGTGCACAATGGTTGAGCACTGGCACGGAGCCGTAGCTTACCTTCTGGGGTCGCTGGAGCAGACATGATTGAGGTTTAGATAGGACGTGCGAAGAGTCGGCAAGGAAATCTAATACGAGAGTGTAGAAAGGGGTGGCTGCGTGGGAGAAGTCAACGGGGCGGAGACTTGGTTTTTGAATACGGAGGATTGATTGTTTCTGACGAAGGAATTTGAGTTTTGGTGTGGGGAGGGGAGCTGCAGAACTGCGGTAACAAAAGTCGTAGTCGTAGTCGCAGTCGCAGTCCCAGCCTTATGGAAACCAGAAGAAGCTCAGCGAGAGCGAGAGAACGGAAAAGCGCCCACCAGGCAGACGAGGAACAGAACAACCTTGCCAGGGAAACCTCTTCGTAGCTGGGTTTGATCACTCCGACAATAATCGTTATGGTACGGTAATTATGATCCTATTAATTTCTATTCTCCACGGTCCTGCGCTGGGTACATTCTTGCTGCATTCTTTGCTCTATTGCCTCCCTTGACCTCGCAAAAGGGGTTGCGAGAGCCCACCACAGGATTGATATCCCTGGGCACATGCTGACGCAGTTACTCGTCAGGTTGCACGTTCAAGTTCAAGTTCAAGTTCAAGTTCAACGATGCAAATAATAATACAGCAATAATGTTCGAATTCTAACTGCATCCGTCCGTTGCTGGGAATACCCCGTACTTCGTATACTGGACAGTACAATCATGTTAATAACCTGCATTAATCATCCAATCCATCCCTTAAGTTAATCAATAATAATCGCCCCAACAATCCAATCCAATTCAATCCAGTCCCCTCCCCTCCATCAGCCAGTATCCTTTTTGCCCCACGTTTTGGGGCTCTTCGCTTGGATGACTGCGTTGCGTTGCGTTGCGTACTAAATAGACGCCATCAACGTAAGGTTACGAGTTAGGTTACAGTAGTGCAGTCTTGCCTCGCGCCTGGAGATCTATCACGGGTCTCTTTATCTCTCTCTCCTCCGTACTGTACATACCCATAACCCCACCACTCTTCTATGCGACCTCCCGTCCGTCGACCAGCCCAGGAGTCGCCGCGACCGCTTTGCTGAAAACACACATCCTCCTTGTTCCTATTTCCTATCTCCCCACTCCAAAATGGAGTCGGTCAAGGCCCTCTTCTTCAAGCCCGACCCCCAAGCCCAAGTGAGTACGCCATACAGTACCATGCAAACAACCCACTGATTCCCTCTCAAGGTCAGAAAATGCAACCAGCTCATCCGGCAGAATACACGGAAGCTGGACCGTGATATTACGAACACAAAGATCTTAGAAAACAAGGCGAAATCTTACATTGTCCAAGCAAATCGGCGGGGGCAACGGAACCCGTCCCAGGCTAAGCAGGTCGAGAAGGAGATTCGAATCTACGCAAAAGAGTTCATAAGGATAAGAAAGCAGACAGACAGGCTTGTCACTTCTAAAGCGCAACTGAATAGCGTGGCCATGCAGGTCCAGGAAGCTTTCGCAGTGCGCAAAATCGAGGGAAGTATTCGGACGAGCGTGGGCATCATGAAGGATGTCAATAGCCTGGTACGGCTTCCAGAATTGACGGGCACGATGGCAGAATTAAGTCGAGAGCTGGTTAAGGCTGGCATCATTGAGGAGATGGTTGAGGACAGTCTTCCAAATCAAATGGAGGACGATGAAGAAGAAGCCGAATCGGAGGTTGATAAGGTGCTGGGAGAGATCCTGAAGGATAAGATGGCCAAGGTCGGAGCGACACCTACGATGCCGACGCCGGTACAGGAGCCTGTCGCGGAAGAAGAAGACGAAGAAGACTCAGAGGCCATGTTAGACCAGATGCGGGGCAGGCTGGAGGCGCTGAAAAGTTAAGAGCCTTATGAACGACAGCGGTATTTTTTGGCGTATCATACACACATGGAGTTTGGTTTGGGTCTAGGGTCTGAGTCTGGATGGGTTTTATCGAGGCATAGTGCTATATTCTGAGAAAATCGACATTATTTCTTGAGCCTACCAAACTACCACTTAGCTATAAAGAAAGCTCCTACAGAATCCCCTAAGGTCAGTCACATCGGCTTCGCTACTTATATTGGCCGTATGTGCCTTTTTTTCTTTGAAGAATAATTAGTGTGAACTCACTTGAGTTCCGCTTCTAAGTATGAATTCGGCTGCGGGAAACGATATGACGTACCGGCGAAAGTGTTCCACGGTTCTATTTTATTTCTAACTGGCGGGTGCATTGAAATCCAAACTGGAAGTCGAAGATATATCTATCTGCCTCTTCCGATTTCCGATTTATATTTCTTATAAAATTGCCATATTCAGCAGCAAGTGGAGCAAAATATTTTCTCACCTGTTACCACTGCATCTTTCCCGTTGCAAACCTTTTACATAGAGAGAGACCACAGGGAGAATGCCATATTACATCCAAGGACCTGCGTGTTTGCCCACTCATCCCGATTTCTCTCAAAATTTCCATCAGGTAGCCAGTGGCTTCACAGCCCTGGCTGCATATACGCCGGTGCCAACTGGGTACACTGCCAAGATAACTGAATTCCCAAATTTCCCGGTGAACTTTGGTCCTGGCACCGTGGTTCCACCCGAGGGCTTCGAGACAGATCCCGCTATCGAAGTTTCTCCATTGCCAATCTTGAAGAGCTTTGGCCATGGCCCCGTTGTCCCCGGCAAATGCTTCAGTCCTAACGGCGGAGGGATAGCCAACCCGTCGAACTTCTCTCGAGATTTTTCCCCTGGGCCGATTTTGCCCAGAGAGGCATTAGATTCTGATACCACTTTCGGCACGGCCAACATTGTTGTCGTCGAAGCAGCCGCGCATCCGACTCCAGGGCCTGAGATGGATGATTATATTGTACGTGTCGTGGAATATATCGAAAACCATAAGCCTGGGATGAAAACTGAGGTTTCAGAGTCCAGCAGCGCCTCCCTTAGCACACCCACTACTTCCCGTAAAACTGTCGTCCACAGTACACGTGATAATGCTCCTGCCACAAATGTCACTCCAGGGCCGGATATGGATAGCTATATCGAATTTGTTAAGGAGTATATCGACAACTATAGCTTCGTGATGAATAGCAAGGCTATACAGTCCAGTAACTCCGCCTTCACCACATCTACTATTCCCAGAAGAAGTACTACCTCCGTCGATCACACCTCGCGGCCTACTCAACCGAGGACTTCTACCGCAATAGCCACCTCCAAATCAGAGAAAGATAGACTCTTCGACCTTGTCCTAGAGCAGACCAACAAAAAACCTGACGTGCCCAAGCCCACCTCCAGCAGCTATGGCAAAGGCCACGCCATGGACGCAGATACAGAAGATGACAACGACGACGAAATCGAGGATCCGACAGATATAAAAGCTAAACTCTTGAAATCCATGCCGATTCTTCACCAGAATGACGAAAACGATAACGACGACGAAGACTTCGAGAGCAGGAGTAAGACTTCCACCTCTCCGCCCGGCCACCTCCCCCATGTGCCCCCGTACCCCAAGCAGCGTGGACACGGCCGGCCTCGATCTCTCCCGGAAGCGCACACCCTCCCTCCTATTCTGGACATCATCGACGCGGACGAGGACGCATGGCTGCGCTACGGGCTGAATCCCCCAACGAGTTTCTTTGACCTCTTTTCCGAGGAGAGGAAAAAAAATGATTTCCCAGGCCTTTGGAAATGAATCCATTTCTCAAATCAAGACCCTTTTGCATTGCTATCACGGCGTACGAAAGGCCTTTTTTTCGCGGTTTTCTCCCCTGGCCAGGAAAATGGTTCATTTTCGAAGCCGGGCGCCTTTACAAAGGATTGCCTTTTACGGATTTTGCGCAGTCGTATCATTTTGAAGAGTATCAGGCTGTCTTCGGAAGAAAGGATGAAAAGGATTAAACGTTTTGCTTTTCCTTTTTGAATTCAAATTGGTGGTTTTGGAGTTTGAAAAGGATATAAATCCAACTCGCTTAGTTCTAGATATATTTGAGAGTGGCATTTTTTCCAATTAAATCCACCGCCTATCCTTTTATATCGCAGTGCTATGCCCAACAGCTGAATCCAGAATGCCATCCCCGATCAAAATCCTCAATTTTGCCTCCCAAGCGGAAACCCAAGTTTTGTTTGCTAGCTGAAGTAAAAGAAAGTAAAAGAAAGTAAAAATCTGCATCTTAGATGTTGGTTGGAACATCCACAGATGTAACGCCATTAATTTGATCTGCAGTCGTGTCCCCCGAAGTTTCAGGGGCCTTAGCATTCTTAGTGAGACCATTCCGTATCTTCAAGACACTGTCCACGATGACTGCATCTATTCCTTCGTTTACTTGTTGCTGTACGGTAATTAGAATCACACACACCAGATAAGAAGTGGAAGTACAAACCTGGACTTTTACAGGATCATTGTTCAGCGTCCCGTAACTGACGCAGACTAGGCCATTGTCCTTCACAACTCTTACCAACCTCGGACTATTGCATAGTGGTTCTGCGGCACTGACAATACCGAGTAAATTCCACCGGCTGGCAAATCGAATTGCTTCCTGCAGACTACTTGCCCGAATATCTCCAACCTGGGATATGCCCGCGTCTGTCAAGAAAAGGACGGGTATACTCGGCTGCTTGAAGCTCAAAAGTAGACAGATGTCTGGATGGAAGCTGCTGAAGATGATCTTGCGCTTCTTGCCTAGATCATATACTTTCTTTAGAACTGCGTCCACAAAGCTGTTTAGTTCAACGGCACAGGTGTCCATTCCATGCTCCTCCGATTCGAACAACATCGGGTATTTCATCTCAATATTGAAGCTGACATTTTCAGGCAGTTTCAACAACATTTCTTCGAGTGTTGTGAAAGGAGCTTGGATAAAGGTACCTCGTGAATTCGCTTTGTAGCCTTTCGCTTTAAAATCGCGGGTGTGCTTCATCCTCTCAGTCATGTCATAATCTGCAACGTCGTGGCCTAGAGATAGAGAACGTTGCCGATCCATTCCTCGAACAACACGAAGTTGTGGATTCTCTCTTGGAGGGGACGGTGGCCGGGACGCTCGAGGTGTGTAGTCATTCAAATGGAGAAATTGCTCCAAAGTTAAAGAATGGACAGGTGCGTCGATACCTGTTTCACTGACTAAGAAATCGTGGTATATAACGGGAACATGGTCTTTTGTAAGCTGAACATCGAATTCGACATAGTTAGCGCCTAGATTAGCAGCTGCAATGAACGACTGCAAAGTATTCTCTCCGATTTGGAGCGATTTGTTCGAAGTCTCATTTTTTCCAAGTCCTCTGTGCCCAATAACCATGGTAGAGGATATCTCTTTCCAATAGGCTTGTTTTGCAATGACTTCCATATTTTGATGTGAGAATGGTGTAATTACGATGAAATTGAAGTTGACAACCCCAATAACTTCGAGGTTAGTCCCAATTATCGGGACGCTGATATCTCCTTGCAAGTTCATGCGTTGTAGGCCAATTGTCTGCTTGATACTAGAGAGAAGGGCGACTCCACGTCCAATTTTGTTTTCCTGGCTTCCGGAATATGTTGGCACAATGTCAAAATAGATCCTTACGTTCGAACCATTGACCGTTCTAAAAGTTACTGGTTCAGTGCTTATGTTGTCCTGAACTGGGAGGTCAAAGGTAGTTGGTTCTCCATCTGCTCCGCTAGCACTTACAATCACTGACAATGCAGTGTCAAGCTGTGTAGAATGGGCTTCGGCAATAGGAATATTATTCAACTGCACAGCTGGAATATCCTTTCTTGCGTCCATTGATCCCAGACTGACAAGGACCATGCTCTCATTGGTAAGATATCGATGGCCGAAAGTTTTGACAGGCTCAGCGGGCCTGGAAGAAGGTAACTGTGAGCGAGATGCCTTTATCGAAGACAGCACTGGTGGACTTGATGCAGGGGTAGAGTATACGGGCACTCCTTGCGCAGCTACGAGTGGGAGCGTTGTTGAAATACTCTCAGGGGTACTCATCGAATCTTCGGAATCCACAATGGACGCCGCAGAGATTGCATCTGCCAGCCTCTCTGCAATATGCATGTGCCCTCTCAGAGCAGCATGCTCTTTAGCAGTCCATCCCGATGCATCAAGCTTGGTTAGATCAGCGCGAGCATCGATGAGCAACTCAACAATTGGGAGGTGTCCATCAACAGCAGCAATATGTATAGGGGCCCAAGAGAATGTATTTTCAACAAGCTCAAGATCAGCGACCTGACTTTCGCTACCATCCATCAAGATTTTGGCACACTCTTCATGCCCAAAACGGGCTGCAACATGCAAGGCAGTCTCTCCTGTATCATCTTGCCAGTTGATGTCAACTCCAGCTTCGACAAGAAGTTTGACAATCCTATGGAAGTTTGACTTGGTCGCAAGAGCAAGGACAGCACTGGATTTTGAGATATTCTTCCTCATGGCTGTTGTGCTGAACTTATGTCCATGCCAGTTTTCTGCCGTCAGCAAAGCTTGTGTTGTCAATGTGTGGCCTCCAATCACACTTAGATGTAAAGGGGCTAGGCCTTCGTTGTCTTGCCACTCCGGGGCATCGATGCCATTCTCTACATTGAATTGCCCCCAATCCTGCATTCGTTTCATAACCAGGTTGCAAATGACTACGAATCCGAATTGAGCAGCATAATGCAAAGGGAATCGTCCGTAAATGTCTTTTCCTTTCAATGCACTCCGCTGATCTGGCTGTAGGTGGTCGAGGACATATGCAAGAAGTTTGACGGATTCATCGTCCCTACTTAATAGACTTGATTCTTGCAGCATGCTTAGTGCTGGTCCAACGGGAGGAGATGCTGCCGGTGTGAGGTAACGGGATTCGGCCGAGCTCGGAAGTGTAGCAGTTCCTTCTAACTGTTCGTCTAGTTCTGTCTGCTTCGCACGTCCGATCGAGATCACCAGCCGGTGAAGACAATTTCGTTGATTGATGTCATTTCCATCATCCAGAGACTTTATCTCTTTCAAGAGATAACTAATGGTCGCTTTTGACTTGCAAGAAATAGACCTTTGTAAGAGGTTGACAAAGAGTTCCTGCATTCTCTGATCAGAGGGCTCAACGTTGGCTTCCTCGAGGGCCTCTTTCAATATCGGAACATCATCGTTCCTGATGGCCTGATCTACTGTATTGAGAAGACCATTGGGCAAGTTGAGAATAGACCTGGACGAGACTCGCTTTATGGATTGAGCCGGAGAAATAGAATGGTTGTCATCTTTGAATTTCGTTGCCCCGAGAACTGAAAGCCAATCGTTGACCGTATTCATTGCCACGGACAGATCAGAATTCGTTGCAAAGGGTTTCATGTCAACCTTTGCGCCCAAGAATTGCTGCTGGGTGGAAACGTTGGGCACTTTCTTGTCCAATTTCTTTGTGATCTTGACAAAGCCTTGACGGTTCACCTCGCCGAACCATTTCAACTTTCTCAGTTGGCCTCTGAGCTCTAGTAATGCTCCCCTTAGCTCGTCAATTTCGTTTTGATCTGAATCTCCCAAAGCCTGTTTCGTTGTGCCATATTGATTCTGGAGTAACTTCAATCGCCTTGAAGCATCCCCAAACTTTTTATTATAGAAATCGTCAACGTCCTCGAGGTTTCGGTTCAAAGAGAGCGAAAATTCTACAGATCATATTAGCTCTGTATGTAAATGCATGAATTCTTGAAAGATGTGTGCCATACCTTTAAGATCGACATCTTTACCGGCTTTGAAAGTGAGAAGGGCGGCTTTTATGAGCTTCTTCAGCCCTTTATAATTGATATATGAAGACGACCATTCCGGCACCTGGTTTCGAGGCAAACTTCGATATTGTTAGTGTACTATACGCCAAGACGAAGAATGGAATTGGAAATTGATAGGCTTACTTCCTCCCAAACTTCATACTGAGCTCTTATCAGTGACCCTGTCGGACAATGTTTTCCACAAGGCCGCGAAGACCTTAGATTAAGGTCAGCCGTTGAAGGGGTAAGTTTGCTACAAATCGAACGGGGAAGCTCCCGCTCGCAAAGACTACTGCGGGAGAAAGGATATTGAAGGTTTCAAGTCGAAAAAGAGTTTGTTCAGGAACGCAATTCGATTTGAATTTTAGGTTATAAGTTTTGGCGGGGTCGATATTGGTAATACGAGCGGGGCGAGCTTGGAGTGGGTAAGGTTGTAGGGCGCCGATTGCTGCATCCAACCCGATAATAGCAAATAATTGACCAATTACTGTAAATTGGACCATTTGAGTGGTAAATGTTGAAGTGTGGCCACAGACATCAAGCTCTGATTGTTGAGAATTTTGGACCGTGGAGCAGATGGAATGTACTATTGGTGGCAGAAAAGTTCACAACATGAAGAATTTGAGCCACTTAGCGTTATCGCGTCGTTCGGAGAATTTCGACAAAGATACAGTATAAAAAAGACAAGCAACGTACCTCCAATATATACTCCGTACAGGTGGGATATGCTATATTACCCCTGCAGTCCGACTCCGCGATCACTGCACTGCACTGCAACATACAGTACATACTGTCTGCTCCGACCTCGTACCTGGGTACCTTAGCTTCTCTCCTGCAAGCTGAACGCCATATCACGTGTAGTGACAAGTAGCGGGGTGCTACACTCACCGCCTAAAACCCCACCGGATGTTCCGATCAGCAGGTACAAAACAACATGAGCTTACTTACCTGCCTCCGAGGAAGTCAAGAGACAATCCCTTTGGTGCCTCGAGTCAGGCACGAGACTTACATTATAAGCCCTTGATCTTAGTTGGTCATCTGATGTAACAAGACGAGGAGAGCTTGGTTTCTTTTACTTCATCGTTGCTACTTCTATATCGAAGAGTTTCGGAAGCCCGGAGCTATGCAGATGTTCTGGGCCATAAATCTTCGGATGCCAAGCTGAGTATCTTTTTTAATGTCACTTACCCTCTCTTACCAGCCTCTTCCCCTACCTCGACTCCTTCCTCTGCTAGGCCCTCCTCTTCCACCTCTGCCCCCTCTACCTCTTCTTCCGAACCCACCGCGGTGAGATTCAACCGAACTAGGACCATTCTTCATTCTCTGCTCACGTTCCTCTTCTGTCGCAAAGAATTTATTCTCGATACCCGTGAGATCGCAGAATTGTTGCATTTGTGGGTTGTTATATTCCACTGGTCCTTCGGTAATGATTTCAGGCATGCCAATAAAGAAAGGAGGTGCGGTAGCGGCGAAGTTCTCTGGAATCTCCAATTTCCCTTTCTTGGTAACATTTTCATTGATCCACTCTAGCTCCTTTTCAATAAGGGGTCGGTACTGAGCCTCCCCTAAATCTTGTGGGTTGTTGGCAGTTTTGTCTCCGAGGACTAGATCCGGATTGAACACTCGAACTATTGCTAACCATTCAGGGTCATATTCAAATTTCGGCTTTGGTCGAGAATTTTCAGGTATGTTGGGGTTGGATGCCTGACTGAGCTTTGAGTGTGGATGGATTTCGAGAAGTTGAAGGAATTTACGGCCAGGTAAACATTTATCCAGAGCAAGAAATCGAACGGTTTTATTGGTAACGTCAGATGGTGTGGGTTGGCCAGGTGCTAACCGCTGAGATGGTCTAGTAAAGGCTGCAGGAAGTTGAGCACGAAGAGCTGCTGGGACAGAGGAGACTCGTTCAGAAGGCGGAGGCCGCGGAGGCAAGTCGGTCTCATCATCCAAATTTATTTCGTCACGATTTGCTGGTACTGAGGAACCGTTTGTAGCAATAGAAACTCCACCTAAAGGTTCATCTTCATCGTCCATATCAAGATCTATTTCATCGGTATTATGTATAACGGGCAGATCACCAGGGCTTTCTTGTTTTTGGCCATTAGTATCCAGGGTAACAGTAGTTGCTGATATGGTTTCAGGGACGTCATCGTATATCTTCGTTGCTGCAAATTTGCAATGCATGTGAGCTGAAAACCAATATGGCGGTCTTAAACGATCCATAACATAAGTTGCGGCTTGGTTGCCCAGAGTACCATCCTTCGACTCTTGCTCAAAATCGGGCTTCATATTGAATAATGCCCGCTCATTCCCATTCTTTTCTATTGCTCTCGGCCAATCGTGACTGATGCCAACATCCACTTGAGTTCTTAGTTGGAGCAGCTTGCGTATATCAACCTCTCGAACATGATATATAGACTTAATGTCGTCCTGGTTGTATGGTAGGCGTTCATGATGCGGCGTATTATAGTTGTAACCCTTCCAGATTCCAGACATACCAGCAATTCGAACCCCACCGAGTCGAACGACGTTGGCTGCTCCCATATAATAGATATTTGGAGCAACCCAACCTCCATAGTAGAGTTCCCAAAGATGACTACTTGCTTCATGATTCCCTCCTACAAAAATTGTAAGATAGAGTGCCTTTGCAATTCCACTATAATACTTGTGGAAATCGCCAATTTCTCGGTATTTGACAGGACAAGACATTACAGTCAAATCCGAAGCATTGCGAACTGCCTGGTTCTATCAGCAGCCGTCCAGTCCCAAGTCACGACATAATCACCTGAAAGTCACCTCCAATAATGAGGAGGTCCACCCCATCCCAATTCCGAGCTTCGCAGGCTTTGCTAATAGATGCATAAATTGCATCTAACGTGCCATGACCCTTCAGGGAGTTAGATTGATACAAAGCCAATATTTTGAGTTGAAGACTTACACATCCTTCGACAGCAATCCGCAAGCCTTGTGCTTCCTGGAGAGTAGGGTCCATTATCGCAATGATTTCGCAAATATTGTATTCAACTCTACATAAAATGGGCCTTTGTGGTAGTCAAAATCATTCCGTCTGCATTTAAATGTTCCCCTGATCACTGACGTCGTGTCGTAGCTGTGATGAAAGAGATGGTCCCCCACAATCTGAGGGCCGAAGTTCTCGCTTCTCCCAAAAACTTTTAACCTCTCTTTCTCACCTTCGCAGCTATCTCTGCCAGGCGCGTTCCCCTCCAACAAACTCGCAATTTTTGAACTTGACAGTTAAAAATATGACATCCTCGGAAACATCGGCGCGTTTAAGATTTCTAAACAACTCAGCCCACCTTCTATCTACGACTGCGCCAGCTACTTCACGACACTTAATGTTACGGCATAACGAGATCATATTCGAAAACAACATCGAGCTTTCAGACTCGCAGAAGCGCAACGCATGTGGCGCATGTGGTACAATTATGATATTAGGATGGGAGGGAGCGCTTCAGACCGAATCAAGCCGATCGCGTCGAAAGAAGGGCATACCTGAAAGGGACGGGGCAAAGGCAGCCAAGGCCTTGATCTACAATTGCAAAGCTTGTGGAAGAAATACTCGGCATCCTATTGCCACTCCTCCTCCCCGTAGAAATAAATTGTCTTCGGCTACATCTACATTAGCATCGACAACTTTGGCTGATACGAAATCGCCCACGACTCCCTCCGCTGGTTCAACTAGCAAGAAGCGTTCGAAGACGAGGAAACAAAATAGTCTACAGGCAATTCTAGCAAGGAAAAAGGAGCCTGAGTCTTCGGGTTTCGGACTTGATTTAATGGATTTTATGAAGAAGACGTGAAGTGGGGTAAGTGCTGGTACCTCTCTTCCCTTGAACAACTTCGCATTTTATATCCGTTTGGCTTTTGATACAAGTCCTTTGAACAGTCCATTTACTTCTTTATCTGACCTAATATGCTAGCCCATTCAAAATCAATCCATAAAATTTCTATAAGATAAGAGCTGGAATGTGGCGATTTATTCTCGAGACCCAACACAACCTACGGTTGAAAGCGCTAAAGACACATAGCATAGCAGAGCTGAAAAGGGCCGAAGAGTTCAAAAAAGTCAGCTACAATAGTATGCTCGTGTATACGAGTGCTTTTCAAGTCATGTCCCGGGGCTTGGGATGACAACAATGACGTGTCCATATCAGCAGCATATTATATCTGCTAAAACATGATAGACTCTAGAGCCCAAAACCTTTAACGCTTATTCAATTTCGCTGTGGAAATTGAATGAATCCCGCTATTTTTGGTGAGAAAATGGATAATAGCTATGAACACAGGAGAAAATATCAGGCGGAACAGTCAAATTGTTTTACAACTCTCGGGCCTAGAGTATTGTTTGTCGATGCTACGATTTATAAAGGGGTTTAGCACCTTTTTTATCTTCAAGGGAGATCCATAGCCACTATTTTTTGTGGACTTGTTTGCATGAGCATCTTCTAGTGCTATTTAATGAGCTAATTGATAACTGTTAGTTCAGTTATGTAGTTTCGCCACCTTCACTGATAGTTTCTTTTACATACTTTGAGATGCGTGGGCTATGGCCATTGTCATATAATGGTGATAATAGAACAAACTCAGCCTATTAAACGTTAGGACTACAGTCCAAAATCCACAATCCAAAAGATATTGAAGGGCATAAAATTTTTTTTTGCAAAACACTCAGCCTTCTCCGCAGCCTTGTCAACTCACCGAGGCAACGATGATGAATCAGCCTGATCGCCAAAAATATTTTTAACCCCTCCAACCCCTCCAACCTCGTACGATTTTGCCTACAACATAAAAAATAACAAACAACATGGCGAGCAACTCGCAAGAAGATCCTAAGCCTGATGGCGCTGCTTTCGATGATTTCTTCGAAAGTTTGGGCAAAAAAGCAGAACACCTCTCGGTCAACGAACACCATGGTACAAAAGCATCCGCCACCATCAGCGCTCAACCTGATGCGCTCAGAGGCAACACAAATGGCGAACCAGACGATACCGACGAACCCAAAATCGTGGATGAGATCGAAAGTCTATGTATGAATTGTCATGAGAATGTAAGATACCCTCCAATTTACACAAAAAGATTCCAGAGCTAATGCGATTCAGGGAACCACTCGCCTCCTACTCACGCGAATACCCTTTTTCCGCGAAATCATAATCATGTCCTTTTACTGCCCCCACTGCAATTTAAAAAATTCAGAGATACAATCTGCGGGAGAGATTCAACAAAAAGGCTCCCGTTTCGAACTTCGCCTCACGGACAACGACGATTTTGCGCGACAAGTAGTCAAATCCGATACCTGCGTAGTCAAATTTATCGAGTTGGACATCGAGGTGCCGGCTGGGAGAGGGCAGTTGACAAATGTAGAGGGGATTCTGACTATGATATTAGAAGATCTAGAGCTCCAACAGCCGGAGAGAAAGAGCCAGGTTCCAGAGGTGTGGGCAAAGATCGACGAAATCATCACACAAGGAAGGAAAATGCTAGGTGGCGAGGGTTTTCCTTTCAGATTACAACTCGATGATCCAGCGGGCAATTCATGGATAGAGCCTGATCAGAAGGATGGTGTTGGAAAGTGGTCGAAGATCGAATACCCGCGAACACCAGAGCAGAACGAAGCGTTAGGCCTCGGATCTGGAGAGGATGCAGAGGCAGAAGCAGAAGTCGCCCAGCCTACAGCATCAAATACCGAAGACGATGAGATAGTACCTAATGAAGTCTATTCATTCCCTGCAACTTGCCCTGGATGTTCACGCCACTGCGTTACTCACATGAAGATGGTTGATATCCCTCACTTCAAACAAGTTGTCATTATGAGCACTGTGTGTGATCATTGTGGCTACCGCTCCAATGAAGTCAAAACTGGCGGAGAAGTGCCCGAGAAGGGCAAGATAATTACCCTAAAAGTCGAAGAACCTACTGATCTGGCTCGAGATATTTTAAAATCAGAATCATGCGCCCTGGAATGCCCCGAACTTAGCCTCTCTGTTAATCCTGGCACTCTCGGTGGTAGATTCACAACTGTTGAGGGGCTGTTGACGCAAGTTCGTGACGATTTACATCAGCAGATCTTTGATGTCGGTGATGAGAGCGGTGGTGATTCCTTAGAGCCCAAGACTAAAGATACTTGGAAGACTTTCTTTGAAGGGTTAGGAGAGGCTATTGATGGGAAGCGGAAGTTTACCGTTGTCTTGAGGGACCCACTGGCTAGCAGTTATGTGCAGAATCTGTGTTTGCCAAAGGACGATCCTCAAATTACAACGGAAGAGTATGAGAGAACGCCAGAGGAGGAGGAAGACTTGGGCTTGAGTGATATGAAAACGGAGGGTTATGTTGATGAAGTTGGCGAGGCAAAGGCTAAATTAGAGAACCAGGAGAAGGCAGTGGAGAGTAAGGGCTGAGTCACAAATTATAGAAATTTTAAATGCTGTTTATTTTGGCATTGCTTACAGAAATTGCGTGCTACAAAGAAAAAAAACTTACTAGGTACATCTCATGGCCAAAACTTTATTCCGCGACTCAGTTTTGGATGCATGAAACCGACTCCTCGCTCAACGAATACTATTGTGAATAGAAGAAATTACCATGAAGAAACCAAAACAATTCTCCCTAAGCCTTTGTTCCTCGACCAATAGATGCTGCCCATCTTTCACACCTTGTATTGAGGCTTCGTGCTTGTTTCTGCTTTGAGATGTAATCAATGTAATGATATTATTTTTTTGACATATTATTCGTCCAGTTCCTCAAGATATGGCCGAGCAGTCAAATTTCCATATCAGAATGCAAATGTGATCCGGCAAGTAACAACAAGACGCGAATGTGTCAAAATCTAGAGCGAAAGTTTACTCTCCTTAAAGACGAAGTACCTCAAAAAGTGCTTTCCATCGAAGTCAAAAAAAGATCGAGAACTAATCTGCTCCACAAGTTTTCCATCATTCTCGCCGCCTGAGATGCGGTTAAAGAAAAGGCCGTTGAGTTCCACTTCCTCCTTTAGCTCGCCGCCAAAATCAACTCCTTTATACTCTTCAATAACAGTCCTCTCTTCGTAGCTCTTATCTTTGATTTTTGTGAATTTGGTGTTCTGAGAAAGACGTAGACCTCTAGCCCTGTTCGGGTCACCTTCAGGGAACTTGACAAATTCGATACCATTTATTATCAAAGATTGGCCTCCAGGGGCAGGAGAATTAGAGCTTGCCTTCAGCTCTTCGATCTCCTCTTGAAGATTCTTGACCTCTAGTTTCAAGGACTTAATCGAAATATCTTGGTTGGCAATTATATCTCTGTTTTGGCTTGCTCTTCTCTCCTGTGCCTGGATATGTTTTTCCTGGTTCTCAACTTCTGTCTTCATATTATTGCTCATTCTAATATACTCATCCATTGATCGTTGCAAAGCACTGCTGGCCTCGGTGTGGCTCTTCATATGGCTGCGTACAATAATTTCGAGAGAGACGTCTCTAACACTGACACCTTCTCCAAGTTTTGGAGGAGCAAAAGGCGGAAGAGGCTTGGGTGTGTTTTGCCCATCTTGTCGATTTGTACCGGATTTCTGACTAGTATGGGAACCAGAAGGGGAGCTACTTGTTTCAATTTGGGGTTTGAATGAAGCTATTTGGAGGAATTAGTACAATGATTTTGGACAGATATCAAACCACTTGCCTTTGAAGTTCTCTACTTCAAGCTTGATTTGCTTTCTGATCTTCTTCTCATCATTTCCATTGATAAGAAACCTCGGGTGAAATTTGATATCTCCGAGTTGAATAGAACTTTTATTTCTGATCTCAAACTCGCTGCCGTCTGCCTCAGCTCGGTCAACTCGAAACTTGACTTGGGGTTCAAGGTGGGTGGTCTGGTAGGCGTAGACAGAAACATTTTCATCCAGGGATAGAACACCGACTTTTATAGAAGATTTATCAACATCTGTTCCCTCTCGGTCTAGTCTCTCTTCTTTTCGTCTGCTAGAATTTTTGATTCCATTCTTTGCCATAAACTTTTTAATCATGTTCTTCTTGTCTTGAATAGCTGCAGATTTAAGATCAGAACGGTTGAAATTCTCACCGTCAAGGAGGACCTTCTCAAGAGGGATGTTGGTTTTAGTCCCTCTTATACGGAAGAGAAGGGCACCGCCCTGTGAGTAAAGTGCGATAACCTCCTCCTCTGGAGAGTTGACGTTGTGGCCAACCACGACAGACTGGATTTCTTGGACAATCTCTTGTTTCCGTGGGCGTTTCCGTGGTAGTTGGACATCATCATCGTCATCATCTTCGTCCTCTTGCTTGGCGTTGACATCTCTGGTGGTGCTACGAGACTGTTGCTTGCTCTCCTCGCCCGGGGTTGAAATTCTCTTTCTCTTAGGCGGACTGTCCGAAGGTTTAGGTACAAAGAGTGAATCTTTTCCTGCTTTAGCTATGATCGCTGGAGCGACTAGAATTGATGGGCCATTTGGTGGAGTGTCTTCTGGGAGGTCCATCGTCTCGTTCTTGCCTTCGCTCTGTTGTCAGGAAATCAAAACTTTGATTCCAGGCAGTTGCAATGTAGGAAGTGTGTAATCGATGTTGTGATGGAGTAGTCGCGAAGGAGAAATTTTGCTACCAACTTAGGTAGGTATTCACCTCAAACCGCTGCACTTCGTGCCAACTTCTTCAACAAAGGTGAGCGGCTACTACAGGAATATTGAAGGTCCTCAGACAGGCTCGCTTTGAGTGTGTAATAGCAGCTCCGTGATAACTTCGTATATTACTGGAGCCCTTGAATAAGCAGCAGTAATGCTCGCAAATCTGTGTAGAGCCCTACAATTTTGTGTTGATACATGGGATTAGATACAACTGGTACCTCCTTTCCACCTCGCTTAATGAAGCGAAGATTAAGGTTCAACCGTATTTCTACTCAGGGATATATATAAATAAAGAAAATTAAATTCCACCTTTTCGTCCTACCTCTTCTCTACATCTACCGCAATTCTACAGAATAAAGTACGTGAATTGAAAAGTCATGAGTTTCTAACTTAGAAAGCAAAAGAAGTTTCCAGACGAGACCATCTGAAGGAAACATGTCTTCACATCATAATACAGTCGTCCCTAAAATAAAGCCTGATGTGATCTCTCAAAGTAACGAATCACATTTCAGTGCGGAACATACCAACACTCCCAAAAACATAAAAGGCCACCGCAGCCTTCCACCTTCTTGGGTCGAGTCGCCAAGTCTGCTAGAACGAGATCTTGATAGTCTTCCTTCAGCCAAAGCAGCTCGCAGAGAGGCCGCAGCAGGAAAGAAGCATGGGCTGGAACCCTCAGCTTCTGATGATGAGGACGACTCTACGGATCAACCACCCCCAAAGAAGGCTAACATCTCCAACCAGCCTCAAGATCTTATTGAAATTGGCTGCCATATTGAAGAGCAGGATGTCAGGGTTTTCGCAAAGGTCACGTCAACTGGAATATTTATTCAAGCCCAAAAAGATGAAAGTCATCCTGCAGAAATTCGGAATAACTGGAATAATCTTGTTGGCCAAAATTCTGAAGTCATTCTCGACAACGTTATATTCAATGAAACGGTTTGGGATTTTCTGGACACAACGTTAGACCATGACGAAATAAGTGAAGCGACGAGATCAGATCTTCTCAAATTCTTCCTTATCGCCAAGAAGCCAGAGACAAATGAAGAAGCTGAGCGTGAGCGTTATCTTCCAGTAGGGACTCATAAAGAAGATCCTCGTGTGCCTGTCTATGTATACGTACGACGTCAATCGAACGGCTCTACCGCACTCTTATACCGAGTATTAAAGGAGGAGGCTGATAGAAGTGATATATCTTTTCATGGTAAAACAGTTAGTTATGATAAGATCATCTTCAGCCCTTCTTTTGCAAAACCCACCAGGAAAGAGAAGAAGGCTTCGATATATGACGAATACAGAAAAAGATTTCCAGCAGGTAAGTCGAAATATCAATCTCAATATCTTGGCTTTGTGGCGATATGGATAACAAGAATTCTCACGGCTTCCAGTATTTGTTAATAGCGAAAGCTCATCGGGGCATGCACAATCCAGCGAATCCGCCCAACGGTCTCGAAACAGTCTTGAACATAAGGACGGATCCCACGGCACAATCCCCGTTGAAGCCTCTGTCTCAGCAACGGCCCAGAGCGAGGTTGACAAAGCAGTAGCAAATGTCCTGAAAAACTTTGATAAAGCGGGAGCCACATTACAAGCTGCTGTTGATCACTCCGTGGGAATCTTTGCAAGACAAGATAATATTCTGACTAAACGAGAGGAGTCTCTTCAGAGGAGAGGAGAGCTCTTAAACAGGCAGGAGAACACAATCGCTGAGAAGGATAAGCGCATCAGTGATCTCATAGCCCAATTAGCGGAGAAAGAGAAAACGATCCAGCGACTAGAGAGCTCTCAAATGGAAGCCAGGCTTCCTCCAGCCGGCCAAGGCACAGAAATTCCCGACCTTCCCCTGGGCGGTGCAGCTTTCGATAACGTTTTCAAGAAAATCCCACAGGGTTTCAAGAATTCAGGCATGTACAAGGAGCGCCGAGGCCGTGAGGTGACAATAGATGGGTCCTTGTTTAGACAGACTAGTGTTCTTGCCGTCCAGCCCGAACTGGAGGTTTCTGGGGAATCCCTAGGCGGCCTTATAGACTTGGAGGGTCGGAAATATCATCAGCGCTTAGATGGAAATGCGTTGAAGCTGGTGGAAGATATCGGTCCAGGCTCCCTCTTTCGGCTTGGGGAAAAATACGTTCTCAGATGGACTCTCATGAATGAGTTGGCTGAGGACTACACCATCTGACTTCAGAATAGATAACTCACCCAGTAGTCAAGAGAACAATTCGAGTATTCAATAATTAAAAAATCATGGCAAGGAAATCTATTTTTCATTTGATGCAATTTGATATTTATGAACAAACTACGTAATTCGATATTAATGCTCGCAAGACATATTTGGTCCTACAGTTATAAGCAATCTATACATGAGTACACTAAAAACCAGGGCCATGCCATGCACTTGTGCAAATTGAAGAATTCTTCTCTTTCTCCCCATCTCCAAAAAGGTGAACCCAGGTATTCTTAGAAGCTACCTTTCGAAGGCATAAAACATATAAACTGCGTAAAAGCAGAGTGATAGAAACGTATAGACGACAACAAATGGTCGTGAAAAATCATTCTTACACGAGGATAGAAACATACAATCTCGACATAAGAAGTTTGAGTTTCGGTCTAGCATCAAGACAAATTGGTTCTGTCGAGAAAACTTTCAGCAATTAAAAATCCCTCAAAAGAATGACGGCTTGGTTAAGACACGATATTCGACATAATCCTCCCCGTCAATGGTGAAAATTTGTGGCTGGCTCACAAGCTTGCCTTGGAAAGGTCCGTTCTGCTTCCTCTCGTATTTAATGCCATTGTAATATTTGACTTCATTATCAGCAATGCCGTGTGGCTGCAGGGTCGCTGCCTGTTGAGCAGCCCAGACTTTGTTGAGCTTCTTCATGTTGTGCTTAAGCTCCTCCTGAGCAGCTTCTTGAAGGATGGCTTCAGCTTGAGCAACTTCCTTTCTGGTTTTTTCGTGTTGTCTCTCCCTAGCCTCAACCTTTTCCTTCCTAACTCTCTCAGATGCTGCCTCGACATCAGCTTGGTGTCTAGCTGACATCCTCTGCTCGGATCTAGCACTGTGACGAGGCTCTAACATCTCGGGGGTTGATATACCTTGGTTTTCAGTGCCTGTACTCAAACCCTCGGACGCAACAACGGCCTTGGCCTCTTGAACAGCCCTTAGCTCATTGGCCCTGCGTTCCCTATCTGATTCCCTATTCTCCAGATCCCGCTGGCGAATTCTGCAATACTCCTTTACTTCGGGACGGGTTAATCCAGCTAGATGAGCCTCGAAGACAACTTTGTCGTAATGTAGCCAGAGAGCTCCAGCGCCAACAGGAAAGTTGCCGTCAACATATCGTCCATCGCGAGTGACTCGTTGGACTTTAACTCGGAAGCAGTCCGTTCCACTGAGAACGCCGAACACCGCATGCTTGTCTTCTACTAATGGTTCGTCGGAATCCGCCCAGTAGCCAAGTAAAACGCCGTGAGGTTTGCTTTCAGAGGATGGGGAAGCTTTGGGTGTTTGCATATCCGCCGCATTGACAGCTTGGAAACTCGGGGTCTTTTGCAAGGACTGTCGTGGAAGTGATTGACGCCCGTTCAGAGATTGGCGGCCATTCAGAGATTGACGGCCAGTGGATGGACGTTGATGTTGAGCGGGTGGTTTTCCTCCTGGGTTTAGTGCCTCCTGTTGAGCGACAATAGCCTTTGCTCTTAAAACAGCTTTCCCATTAGCTTCGAGAGTCTCCTCAGCAGTTGCCTCTGGCTTTGTTTCGGAGCGAATTTTAACGTATTCTTTGATCTCCGAGTTGCTAAGTCCCTTGAGATGGTTATCGAAAATGACTCTCTCAAATGTAACCCAGCAACCACCAGCCCCGGTCGGAACATTCCCGATCAGTTCCTCCCCCCTGCGGTTCATGCCATAAATTCTGGTGCGAAGTCTGTCATGGATATCAATAAAACCATAAATCACGTGCTTTTCAGCATCATCAGGTTGATCGGAATCGCGCCAAACGCCGATAATTACACCTCGTATTTTTTGAGATTGCTTTGTGCGCTTAAGCGGTGGTTCCAAAATCGGACTGCCTCGGACGATTTTGCTGTAGTCAACTTCGTCTAAGTTGTAGTTGATGGAATTGCGCTTTCTTTTTTGAAATGGCGTGACAACTTCATCATCCTCGTCTTCATTGCCGACAATCATAGTGGTGTCATTCTCAAGAGGAAGTGTCGTCGGTGGCTCAACGATAATGTCCTTTTCAGGGTCAGGGTTGAGCGAGGTGTGTGGATCGTTCAATGGTGTGTCAGATCTGCCAGAGGGATCATTTTAGCAAGTAATCTCAGAGATTTCAATTGGGCTTAGTAACAAGGAGAGAGCCGAAGGCTTAAAAGGTAACACGCTCAAACACGTGGCATTAGCAGGAAGGATCGACCAAAACCACCAACACAACTTGAGAAATCTATTAAAGAAAAAATAGTTGGCGAAGGATTCGCGATCTAAAGTTACCCGTAAGACGATGAAAATAGATGAGAACACTTGTCGCTTATGCGTTACGCGTCACTGGAACGCTATGCAAGGTGCAGTAATTGAATTTTGATTGACGCGACAAATGGAGAAAAACAGAAACTGCCAAGAACACGAAGGCGAAAAATTAAAAAGGGTACGCCTGCCCCGTAAATCTCGAAGATGACGTGGGATAAAACGTATCGCGAGATGAAAGACAAGAAATGAGTTGCGTGAGTTGATGGGAAGAAGTAGTAACACTTGCCCACGATAAAAGGGAAGATACATAATTTTCAAGTTGATAGTCAAGAGCTTTTGAGGGAGGGTCTGACCTTGGTGGTGTGTTTGCCATTACGCTCAAAGCGTCGATCTCCATGCTCTCCGTACTCCTGCTCGTCAATGACTCGGAACTTGATGGAGCCACTTCCGCCATGGGGAAGAAAGTGTGATGCGCGCAATAAGCGCAGGCCAAGCGGAGTTGTTGATGGAAGTGCGGTTTGGCGGGAAGAAATAACTGAAGAGAGATACGAAGAGGCGCCGGAAGAGGAAAAGAGAAGAAAGAAAATAGAGGTTGAGAGGGAAGAGAGGAAGAGGGAGAGAGGGAGAAAAGAGGGAGAGGAAGAGGAAAGAGGAAAGAGGAAAAACTATGTGAGACGAAGCGAGAATACAGCGAAGACTTATTTAAAACGGCGCTAAGTCCCGATGATTCGTATCGACAGATTGATCACCTTGAAAGCTGATAAGTCAGGTCTGGCGGACTTACTCCGTACGCACAGGCTATTATGCTTTAATTCGGGCAACGAGCCTTTTTGTTTGTCAGTCTGCACGTAACCGACGCCTTGATTTTCTCGGCCCAAGGCTTTTTTTCTTGCTACCAGATGAGGGCCGCTTTAATTTACGTCTAACAGCCCAATGCCAATAGCCCAATAATCTAATCCCACCGCTCAATAATGCTAGTCCTGGGACAAATAATTCCCGTACATTACTAGAGTTGGAGAGCTGCAGTTCAATCCAATCCACTAAAGTCCAGCACAATATTGTACGCCCTGACGCAGGACAGAGGAAACTCTCCCCCCCCCGCGTACTACACGACAACCTATGCCCACGCCATTGGATAAGCCTCTCAGGCCTATCTAAAGCCTCTTCCTCTACCTCTACCCCGACCTCGACCCCCACCACCTGCTCCTCTCCCTCGCAATGCGCCACGACCTCGCTTGGATCGCTGGGACGCTCCTTGATCAAATCGGTCGAACAATTTCTCTTCGCCAAAGGCTGCTTCGCCAAGTCTCATATAGCTGACAACTCCTTGATCATTTATTGCCAACACGACATTTCGCCACCCGTGCTTCAGTCTTTGATACGTTTTCAGATGACCATTCCACTCGGCGGTAGACGGAGGAGGAGTCATGGGTGTGCTTTCAAGCAGAGATGAAATTTGCGTCAGTGTGGGCACACTACTGGCACGCGCATCGACTATCGCAACACGGTAGTCTGGTTGCCCAGGGTTGCTTTTGGCGAACGAGCCTATTCTACTAGCCGCCCAGAGGTGATAAACCACTCGGTATGGATCTTCAGCAGGCGGTGCGGGCTCTGCTGGAATAGCGGAGGGCTGGTGTCGCTGGATAATTGCGATTTGTCGGTAGATGGCATTGTAAGATCTGTACATACCAGGCTTTACCAAGGGTCCATGTGGCGGGTACTCGACTTTCCTTTCGCTGAATAACCTCCCAAAAAGTATAGTAAAGATGCTTGGCGATACTTCTGCTTTTGCAGGTGGAATAACCCGGTGGCTTTTATTTTCGCCGCGCTTGGCTGGGTCCCAACCAGGAGCTCTCAACACTATATGGCCGTCCCGCCTAAGATTGGCAAAGACGGTGTATCGTTCCAAGCTGACTTTGCCATGCTCACCATCCTTTCCAAGAAACATAGCGTATGCTGCTTGCAGACTCATAGGGGTTCCTTCATCTTGCTCTAACTGATCATCGATTTTGGATTGTGTCTGGCTACCCCCATCATCGTCAACCATCCCTGTAAATGACGACCTTGTCGGCCACCAGAGATCCAAATTTCCTCGCTCAACAAGAAAAAGTGCTTCCTCTGGCAACAACCACAAACTCGCTTTCTTCTGACCCTGTATCATCTTGCCCATACTTTTGAAATGTGGCCCTCTCCATGACTCCATTACGACAATATGATCATCTTCTAAGCCCTGCCTCCACTCAGGTTTGACAATCTCGTCTCTCTTCAACCCTTCGTCCCCGTAATAAAAGCCTCTATTGTAGGTCTTCTGTGAATGAACTCTGGTGTGTGATAGCGCATCGTGCATAGCCTGACGACTGGTCTCTAAGATTCCCTCTTGATGTCTTGTGCCATGTGGTTCGAAGTCTTTTTCTCCTCGTTTGGGTAGTTGTGCGCCCGTTTTGGAGAGAGCTGCGAGGAATCGGAAATCGGGGAGATCGTCGTTAGGATCATTCTCTTCAACTGATTGTGAAGGCCGGATATCCGCAGATATATCATCATCAAAGGACCCCATTGTGTCAATTGTGTTGGAGTTGCGGAGATCAAGATCAATTTCATCAGAGGCAAGCACTTTTTGGACTTTTCGTGACTCTCCTCTTCCAGCCTTGCCTACGCACGAGCCAGTAAGTGAGCCCCGCACCACGAGAAGAGCTGAAGTAATTGCAGGGGTACACATAGCAAGCTCAATCTCCTCTGATAAGACCAATTTACTCTACCATAGAGGCTATCATTGCGAGATCGAAGGATACGATTAGTAGCATTAGGTTTTAGTATAGTACTACTAAGTGAGAGTATTTTTTCTTTTGATTTAGGATTTAATATAAGCCGTTATATATTTACGTTCAACTACCTTGCGAGTCCTTAGTACCTGCTACTTCAAGGCAGGCCATGATATGTCTACCCTAGACTTTAGCCGAAAATGCAAATGCCTCAGATGCGTTAATTAGTGCTTGTATACCAGATCCCTTCCATATTTCTATCTCCATACTATTAATTACCTAGTGCTTCTATTTTCACTCTGACAAATAATGCCATCACCATTCACCCCCTTACCATGCTCGGCACATAGAATCTTGACTTTCTTGGTTTCATTCCTACCAAATTTGACATAAAGGGCGTTTCGAGCATCGCAAGGGCCGGGCAGATTTGGCCATGACTGACAGAAACTGAGACGAACACGAACGGAGCATAAACGTAAGAGAGCGCAATTAGCACAAAAAGTGACTAACGATATGAGCTTTGGCTAAATTCAAAAGCGGATAATGAATTAAAGATACCAACTGATGGGGCGGGTGTACGCTGAGATGCAGAGAGAGTGTTAGTTATAATGAAATTATTATTGTAGGGAAAAGGCGATAAGATCTTCTAGAAGTAAAGAAGAATAATTAAATGATAGGTCTCAGGCTTGTGAAAATGAAAGTCAAACACAGATGAACGGAAAATTGAATACATACACAACTTTAAGCGAGAAAATATACAATTTGAGATTGTGATAAAGTCACTGGCAAATCACAAAACGCCCACAGAACGCCCGGTGGGAAAATTGGCCTAGGAGACAAAAATAGACCACTGAAGACGATAGCATTACCTCGTGGATGACACTTGCGGGGCATATTCTTTTCAACTAGTAAGTTGGCAATAGGATGTAATAGACATTTTGAGGATTATGGCCACAATCGGTGAGATTTTAGATAGCATCTTATGATTGAATATATCTCATATCTACATCTTAAAAGTGAAGAAAGGAATAATTTTGAATCAAAGTTGTTTGTGACTCCCCTGACTGATTTTACATAGGATAAGGCAATAAGACGGATCGGGTAGGCTCATGGGGTTGGCTTACTTTTCGGTCGTATGAGATAAAATAAGGAAATTTTGGAATCTAGAATAGGGAGTTTGGCCGAGGTAAGACATATTGTGCATAAAGTAAATGTCCCATACTAACGGGAGTGTCTTTAGTGGTTAAGGCGCTGTGTTTAGGAATTCCGCAAGGAATCTTCAACGATCCGCAGTGGGAAACCGCGTGGGTTCGAGTCCCACAGCTCTCAGCATTTTTTTTAGCACTTTAAACAAGTAGATATTATTTATTTTACATATTTTCAATAAAAGTATGTTAATAGTTCTATTTTTTTGTGAATTCCAAAAGCCTTTTGCATAAGTGGTGGGGTTAGCGAGGTTAGCAAGACTAGCGAGCATCCTAATGAAAGTAGGGCTTTGAGAATGTGGAAGGAACTCTCCGGGACAGCCAAAAGTATCTTGTTATTTATAGATATCAAAGAAAATCTGACCAAGCCAGTAAAAGAAAGAAGTATAACTAAGAAGTTACTTTGATATTGTTAAAACAATTAACATCCTAAGCTAAAAACAGCAGCGATACCGAGAAACTGACAAGGGCGGTTGGGCTCGTTAGCAGAGTTGTCCATAGGATCGGTCCAGCAAAGCATTCCTTTACATTAAATTTGCGGCCTGTGAAATGGTTTATTTGAAGAGTCAACTCTTGTCCGGAAATTTGACATTTATAGTCTCGTGATGGTTAACAACATGTAAGTACAGTCACTATATTGATAGACACATCTTAACCATTTGACAATCAGCTTGTAGCCAGTGTGGAAGCAGTTTCTAAAAAGAGAAGAGCAGCAAACCAGCCAGCTCCAAAAATAAGCCGTAGATAATCACAACCTCAACTTCCCATCCCTTTTGCCATCTTCGTTCCTCTTCAAAGCATATTCATAATGCCACCCCTGCCTCGCCATATCCTGCCTGACCTTATAACTGTCCTCCGCTTCCTCCAAAATTCGCATATCGACCTCTACTACACTCATTCCCTCCTCGACTTCCATCTTCCCGAGAGCCCCTTTAAATGGCACCGCCACCTGACTTAGTCCTGCGTAGCTCCCTTTCGAGACCTTCCCTATTGGCCCTCCTGCGTTAGCAAACACAATCATGCATGTATTCTCAAAACATCGCGACACCAGCGTGCTCTCCAAAAACAATTTCTCTGAGAGAGGATTATGTGCTAGCCCAGCGTCTGTGCAATCACTAAGGCTCCAGAAGGTTGGGATAATAATGGTTTTTGCCCCATCAGCGATCAGCTCCCGAAAAGCTTCGGGGAAAGCAAGATCCCAACATATCAACATCCCAACCCTCCCCAACGGCGTGTCAAATGCAACATGCGGCTCGTGGTTGGAGCTTGTGAGATGGGGTCGCTCCGGATGCCACAAATTCTTCTTTTGATATCGGCCGAGAACGCTACCGGTGTTAGAGATAAAGTAAGCAACATTCAGGAGTTGATCAGAGTGCTTTTCAACGATAGTACCAGGGACAATGCAGATGCCAAGTTCAGCGGCCAGAGCACAGTATGCAGAGAGATACTTCTGATAGTTGGCACAGAGGGGAATGAAGGATGGGTCCTCCGGGAGCCAGTTCGTAAGGTGATATTCTGGTAGAACTGTAAGATGGCAACCTTGCGATGCAGCGTCACGGATAAAGGATATGGCTTTAGCGTGATTTCCTTCGACATCCAGAGGCTGTAATTGGGATAAGCTTAATTCCTGGTAAACCAGCAGGTAAGAGCAAGAGAAATGCAAACGGAGTAAGGATTGGAAACTTTTAAGATAATTCCTTTAATCTTTACTCATAACGAAAGGGATGTGAAGTCGAGAAGCTCAAGACAAGCCAACTAAACTCTTCTCGATAGCTTATCCAGCCTGTGCTCTGGGTACATTATCAGATAGTTTGAAGGTCGAAGAAGGGCCAGAATATGAAATTTAAACGACTGTAGTTGCGGCATCTCAGTCCATCCCGAATAAATTCCCACATAGTCCTAGACTGGGCTAGCGAAAGGAATATTTGTCAATTTCGCCAGATGAGAATTTAGAACAGTCCACAGGTGCTTTAGAGCTAGAACGGCGATATTCCATGCAAGCTTTTGAATGATGCGGGCTATACTCTTGAAACTCTACAAAGGAAACCAGAAAGAGATATATTAGGGGCACGGCTTAGTACTCAAGACGAACCTTTGGGTACAGCTGAATCACAGCAATCTTATATGTAGGTGCCATCTTGGCCAGCAAGTTGGCTTTAGAAGGCTTTGTGCGGTTCAATTTGAAAGAATAAAGGTAGGCCGTCCTTTCAATTATTGCCACTATGTAGGTGGATGCACAGAATATTTAACATGATATCATACATTGTGCTATCAGAGGCGACGATGAGAGTGGGGAGCTCCTCGAATCTATGCTCTATGCACACCCCTTGAAATTCCTAACACCACGGCGCAATACGAGAATACTGGTATACTGTACGCGTATGTTTGAGGCGCAGAAGGCTCTCTTGCAGCTGCTTGCTCTTTGTAACCCCAACGCCTTGGTCTATTTATTACATTGCTTCTTCATATGTTCTCAATGGACGGATTCATCTTTCCTCTAGTTAAGGCAGACTCGGGTTTGGGCCTCAAAATATTTGGGAAGTCCGACGGAGTAATTGAAACCCAGCCAATTACAACATGCCAGAACAATTCCTAATGCAAGCTTGCTCTTGGCCTCGCCAGACGACTCCAACGTAGTGCCTCGCGGGGATAGGAACACGAACTCGAGCTGAAAAAGCGGATAAGGTGTGGGGAAGGCTGTGTAGATTTCATTATTCAATTGAGTGACTACGTTGTACAAGAATAGTCTTAATGGTCCTATCATCCATACCATCATATACAAGAAGTTCATGGAAGTAGAATCTCCAACGCCTTGAAATGCACCAGTATTGTTCCTGGATACCTGCTTTCGGACCCATCCCGCGCCTCCAAATATGGTGAGATGGCCTCCACCTGTGAGCGCCAATCTTTATATTCCCTTCCTTGACTTGATTGTTTCTCGACGAAAATAGGTCGATATTATGTGTTATTCTGTCTCTGAGTAATGTCTGCTTGAGACTTCGGAGCATCACATATATGTGAGGTATCTGTCTTGGGGGATGATCTGTAAATCGGTCTTCTAAATGAGAGAGATGGCACATTCATTCAATAACCATCTTTCTTTGCCCTCCTGCCATAGTCCACCCTAAAGCCTTCAAAGCATCTTTGTCGTTCGCTCGTATTATCGTGCAAGCTGGTAGCATGGGATTGTGTGGATCTACATGCGAAGCATCCTTTGCGGCTTGCTCAATAGCATCCATTTCCTCTTTGCAATCTTGTTGATCAAGTGGGCAAACCACTATTGGTTGCCGCAATACTATGTCTCTTGCCGCAGACATATGTGCCTTAATAATTTAGTGATTATTCCGCTAAGATGCAATGGAGACCTACCTTGATGACTAAAAAGAATTCGATCTTATACAGTGTTCCGGTCGTGGTAAATGAATTTACCGAATACATGGGAAACGCCGCTTTCCCTCGGCGTATAATACCTTCTGAATCTCGCAACTCTTTTGAGGGAAATACAAGGCCTAGGTTTGTGAGATATCCCGCCTCTGGCAGCTTCACCCCGACTGTCTGTGTATGTTTCGCTATTCGATTGACCTTTTTTGTTGGCTCATCTCCCTCCGGATTGAATGTGATCTCCTCCTCTATGCCAATAGTAATCTTCTGAATCATAACTTTCTTCGCTTTGTTCAACCAATCCGGATTCGGTGATAGCTTGATATAGACGCTCACAGGGTCTAATGGACCGTAGGACCATCGCGGAAGCGATATGCCCAATGTCACTAAATGATCAGATGTCTTCTCTGCTGCTTCAGGGCGATTATACATTCCAAAAGTCGACAAGGTATCGTATCTTTGTATTGGCACTGGAAATGCAAACTTCTTCTGGTCCTGTCCTTGTTGAACCGTTACCACCAATTCATAGAATGTCTCTGCTATTCGGCTGGGTAGTTGTAATGATGCCGGAGGTATCCGTCTATTGCTCTCCTCCCCCCCTCTCCCAAATGGTATGAAAAGAACGAAGGGGAGGTCCATTAACACTACACTCTCGGACTCCTTTCCAGCCGGACACCGAAATAACAGTAGCTCTTTTCCCACAACATCGGTTGTTTCTCTCCGGGGAGTTCCCAAATGCTTTTTCGCGATTGATTCCGCCGAGGGATGTATTGTTTCTCGTCTTTGTAAGCATATCCGGACCAAAGATATCGCAACCGGCGCTGAAATCCCAGTGAGGGGTCTGATTTCAACCTTCCCTTCTATGCGAGGCTACAGGGCAGTGCGGTCAGCAACATTTATATGATAGCTAAAATGATATCAAAGCTTACTAGAGTCGCTGAGATTCCTGGATATCCCACGAGAAAGTTGCTATTTGGCGGCCCCGAGACTCTTACGAAGGCAGCCATCTTGTCCCGGGTTCACACTGGCGCCACCGCGCAGACCGCGCCAAGACGAGAGCGGTGTCGACAGACCAGGCGATATTACCTTGACTTTGAAATCATAAGGAGTGCGATGGTTGGGGAATGTGCGGAGGCCGTGAAGGGCTGAGGCTGAAGGAGAAGCTCGTCGTCACCATATAAGCAATGCTCAACAGCGTCGTTGATAGTCGTCAAGCTATTAGGATCGTACCATTCGCGAGGATCGTTCGCAGAGAGGCGATTTGTTCGGAGCTAGGAATTGAGTGAAGCTGGGGAGTCTAGCTCTCATATTCCTCTGGATGTTCGAGTATTCGAGAGCGCTTGCACCATACCGTGGAGTCTCTGGATATCGCTTATGCCTTGAGGGCTGTCTGCTTTCCGGAGAGGTCAACTTCAAGCTTAGCGTGGGCTGATAGACTTGTGGGGCCGTGCAATTCTGTTTACCATCGCGCCGCATTACCTTCAGCCCTATACCACCCAGTCTCAGTCTCAGCAATAATGCAAGACAAAGAGACGGCCATCATTTAACATGTCAGTTACCTTGCATACAAATCTCGGTGACATTAAGCTCGAAATCTTTTGTGAGAGTGTGCCCAAGACCGCAGAGGTAAGAGAGCTCGCTACCCCGCCACTCGAAACATGTCAAATTTTTAACTGCTTTCAAGAACTTTCTTGCACTTTGTGCCTCCGGCTATTACGATGGCTCTGCCTTTCATAGACTAATACCGAATTTTATGATCCAGACCGGAGCCCCGTTATCTCAGCCAAAAGGCGGAACGTCTATATGGGAGGAGCCTTTTGAAGACGAGATTCAGCCCGCCTTGCGACATAACGCCCGAGGGATTGTCAGTATGGCCAATAAAGGGCCAGGAACGAACGGGAGTCAGTTTTTTATCTGCTTTGAAAAGGCTCCACATCTGGATGGCAAGAATACAGTTTTTGGTCACGTTTTGGGAGATGACAGCTTGATAACATTGGGCAAGATGGAGGCTGTTGAGGTGGACAAAAAGAATCGACCGAAACAAGAGATCAAAATTGAGGGCATTACCATACATGCAAATCCTCTAGCAGGTTGAAAGGCTCCAGTTTGCGCGGACACAATTTTAGGCTGGCAAGAACTGATTCTGTGCTATATGCTTGAAGCCCGAGAGGCTAGACACAACCTGGGAGCTAGGTGGGTACAGAAATCAGACAAATCGGGGTTTACTTATGCCAGGCTCCCAGTGATGGTTTCAAGCACAACTATATATCTCAGGAGTGAGATGCGTAATCGAGTCGTTAAGCTTCGATCCACTTTACCTCCTCAGAAGTCTGAAATTGCGCTTCTCTAGCCTCTCCAGGATTCTCTGGAGTCCCTGAAATTTTGAAGACGCCAGAAAATAAATGTATTATCGTTGATTGTCCAGTCCACTGACTTCAATGCAAGTGCACATCATTCAAGTGATATTTCTCAGCTCACCGCTAACACCGCTTAAAGTTGGATCGTTGATGGGGTATAGGAAGTGAATCTGCAGCGTCTGCTCTCTGACAACTGCGAAGGACGTTCTTTTTAAATTCTTCTCGTCATGTACATAATTGTCATTGATGACCTCAATGATCTGATACGAGGCGTTGAGAATGAAGACATAAACTAAAGTACCTTCTAAGACACCATCCAATACACCATATAAGGCATGAGATCAGATACCAATGTCTCCTCGAAGACACAATAGAGCAAACTGTCAATAGAATAACAGGAAGGCATTTTTTGAGATCCTGTGATGTATATGCGATGGGTTCACTGACCATGATCAACGACATCAAATTTTATTTCGGGCCAGAGAGTCACGCAGTATAAAAAAGCTAAGAAAGGTGAAAGCATAAAAGCGGATAGGCAATACCCTTCATACGTTATTATGATTTCTTCATGAGCTTCATGCTGGCAACTATCTAAGGAGTCATGCCAGCGTCATGTACTTCAATAGAAAAAGAAAAAACGCGACAATGGTGCTTCTCGAAAGAATTGGGAAGCAATAGATAGAGAGGCAAAGATTTAGGCCATAGTATTAAACCCTTTACGCCCTATGGTTTCCCATTTTGCTGTTTAAGTCCTTCATTACTCAAATCGAGGGAATTGGCAGGCACTTCGCCAATCGCGTTAAGTTTTTCCAAGTCAATTGCCCAAAAGTACATCGAATACCATTGATGAGCACTCAAAATAGCCTTAAGGTCAGTGCTTTGGTCGACTACCTCGTTGAAATCACGGATGGATTGAAGTTGCTGTTTCAATCCTTCATAGGTTTGGTTCACACTCTTCTTTTTAAGTTCTGCTTCCACCAATTTGATCTCCCACTATCTAAGTTCTTCTTACAGGCCTCCCATAGTATGATTGCCGTTGATATATTTCAACTCCTGCAACTAGTTTACAAGATCGCAGAGCATCTATACAGCCATTAAACTGTGTTGTTCATGGATTGAAAACTAAGACAACTCAATCAACTTTTGAATACGATATCCATTGATATCGACGGACGAGAAAATGAGGCAATGAAGATTGTTGACCTCTTGTTAAAAATCTAGAGACCATTGAAAATCTACCACGTAGGTGGGGGCCGCTCCGTAAGCTAGCATTATCTGCGCCTGTTAATAGAATATCGAACCCGATCGAATATAATGACAATCTTGGAGGCAGCTTTCAGCTTCGAGCGACCGCATACGGTGCAACTGGAAGATGCCCAATCCAGACCAGCCTCGTTTCACAGCATAGCAATGACTATTGCAATCAAAGACGCTCAACCCTCAGAGAGAGGAGTCTTTGCAATGCTCGGGAGCGTGTGGCCAAGTTAAAGTTCGAACTAGCCAGTACACGGAATCCAACTGCGTATCTCTATATGCCCAACGTCCAAGAAGAGGGAGAAGATGTAGATATCGATTGAGTAAATTGATCCATTCCCAAAATGGCCATCTCGACTAATGAGTATCTTCCGCTACATAAGTGTTAGAAATTATGTGCTAGTCTCTAGCGTGAAGTTCAATAGATGAATCAGCTGAGGAAAGAGCCAGCCGATTGCGGTTTCTTCATGTAGCTCATGGCAAGCTTCTTGGGAATCCTCGGATAGCGCCTTCCTCGACTGCTATGCTATATGCCTAGAAGTTTTGGCCTAATTGAGTAATCACCTGCCACCAAGTCCTGCCTGCGTGTGAGAGGGCTTTTTTTCTCTCATGGCTATCTGGGGACGGTTTGCCGATGTGGAGACTAAAGAAGATAATGGTTTACTTGAAATATACACGTTGTTGTGCATAGGATACGTAAGCACCAAACAATGAGGAGTAGCTATAATTTAGGAAATGATTATAGTTAAGAGCAATAACAGAACTCGAGGAAAAATTGACAGCACGTATGGAAACACGACAACAAACACGACAGCATGCAAGAAAATAATAATAGTCAAACATTAGTTTTACTCATACTGTCTTTCCTGAAATATTTCTTGTATATGCTCAGAGAACTGATGGTTCTTTCCGAGTGGAAGATTTCTCTGCTAAGATCGTAGAAAACTAAGATTGAAAATTTTATAGATATCAAGAGTATGTAATATAAATCCTATCTCACCATCGTACATATTTAGAACTAGAACTTCATATCTGATTCATTTGTCGCTTGAGATAGCACTTTAAAGGCGGAACTTTCACTTTCCATATTCACACCTCCCCTCTTCAACTTAAATTCTTTTTTTGTGGTTCTTACGTAATTGTACAAATATATAAATGATTTATGCCCCATCCTCATCCTTATGCGCATATCTCGTTTTCGATTCCCTTTTCAAGAACTTTATACTCCACTCCCTATGCTGCCCAGAAAACGCCAGTGACCTCCACTTTCCACCCTTTCTTAGGTTGGAATATGCGGAAGCAAATGTCAATCGTACAAGTTTGGGGGTATACTTAAAAACAAATCTCAAACATCGTTCATTCATTCGTTCCATCCATGCACTGAAAAAATCCTCCCAATATTGAAAACTTCTAACAAATCCCTATCACCACATTAGAATAAGGTGGCTCTGTTGACTTAATTGGCTGCTTGTTCGGCAAGAGCATTTAGATATCCGGTTCTGACTTGCTCTCGGAGGACGTGGAAGTGCGTGAAGTTGCGCTTTGGTCGAGTCAGTAAGTTAACATCGCCATCGACTCTCGGTACCTCGGTTGTTGGAATCTCTCGACCTTCTTCCGTGGCGGTAGCGAGGTCTGCGAGACGCTGAAGCCCTTGTACGGCCGTGGAAGCCGCTGTCGTAGATGTTGGAGCTGCCCCAGAGCTGTTGAGTTTCTGCTTCTTGTTCATGATGGCTTGACGGACAGGCACAGTCCAGGTTGAGTGGGCTAGAGGAAGTTCCAACATAGCATCCATAAGCTTTCCAGACTCCTCTCTTGTTTTGTCATAACCGGTCAATTCAAAGAGGGCCAAAGCTGCCAGAACAGTACCGTGGTAAGTCAGAGGCGAGACGAATCCATTATGACCAGCAATTTGGGAAACGAGATTGGCGGTTGCGTCCATCATTCGTTGCAACTCCGCCTCGGGAGCTCTGAGCTCTGCCAAAATTTGCATATACCACCAAGATATGTGGACATGGGGGACTTTGGAAGGAGGGTAGAGGGTGTGAGGGAATGTTTCGACAACACGTGCAAGTTCACCGCGGAATGTGCAATAACCACCTAATAACAAGAGTCCAGCCGTGGGAGGTAGGTCGTTTGTTGGGATTTGTGCAGACGTAGCACCATGGCCAAGGGCGATAGCAAGACCTATCTTATTAGCTGGGTATGGTAGTGGGGCGGGCGCGTCTTACGTGTAAGGTTGTAGAGGGCATCTCCCAAAAGAGGAGCGTCTTCGGAGTAAAAAACCAAACTGGCATCAGGAATTAAGCCAGGAGTTGCAACACTCGAAGCATGAAACTTATCCATGATTGCCAAGATCCACCAGATTTTTCGTCCAAGCTTGATGACCGATTCATGACTATTTTCAATGATATTTTCAGGGATTTTGTGAACATGCAACTTTAACTGATATGCAAACCCAATAGCACTGCCTAGGCGGCATGAACGAGCAGATTCATCCACTCTGCCTGTGCCATTCAGCGCACGCCCATCAGCTTCAATAGCCAAGAAGATCAGTGCCTGCAGGTAAACAAGTTTGTAGGTAAACGAATAGTAAGAAACATTGTCGAGAAGAGCGTTTATCAATTGTGAGGCGGTTCGGCTGTGTTGCTGCTCCGGAGGTTGGTTGGATGAAGTTAATGGCCGAATAGCAGTGCGGAGAGATTGGAAAAATGCGTCTCTCAATTCGACAGTACAGTGTATTAGCATACTGCTGAATCCCGCCTTGGTGTCTGGGAGGATGGGGTAAGTGGGGTGTATGGTCTGATAGTATCTGTTTACTATTAGCTTTTTCTCTGTTAAAAATAGATAGGGGAGATATACGCATCAAGTACAGCCTCCTCCAGGTCCGAAAGTGGTTCACTACGCATCGGGATTGGAGCCATTCCTTCGAAAGTACCGCTTTGGCGCCGTGGAGGTTGCTCTACTGCCGTTCTCAATGGAGAGTGCAATTGGGTTCCGTTTGGAGAGTAGTGGATCTCTCGCAGGCTTTGAGAGGGGGTACTGTTGGATTGAGTAGGGGTGAATACCGAAGAAGGATGAGGAAGGTGACGCGGAGTTAGATCTTGGGGCGTTGGCCAGCCGCTCGCTGGCTTTTGAGGAAGATAAGCTGAGCTTTGCTCGGGAGATACCAAAGAAAATCTTCTCTTTCTTGAAGCATTTTCCGAGTTTGGCGGGGGTGAAAAGTCATCTGACGCGTGACGGTAAGAGCTATCAGGACGTGCTAGGTATGGAGAGCTGTCGTTTGGAATTGCATTGATGCTTGGAACTTGTTGCTCAAGCGTATGTAGTCGATCAGCTAGTTCTTTAATGTACCTAGAGCGAAAGTCAGCCGCGTTGACGCTTTGTATGTTCCTAAAGCACCTACCCTTTACTAGGGCCTCTCTTCAAAGGCACCCTGCTGAATTGGCAACGAGTACCAACACGCTTGCACGATGAGCACTGTTCATCGCCCGATTCTCCCGTAGCATCGCAGCGAATTTTCTTGCGCCGACATTCGTCACATGCCCTGGAGACTTTCGAGCGCCTCCGATTATCACGATTCGATTCCTGTGCGTATGGACCTCCCCCATGATCTAGAGATCCATGACCACCTTGGACGAGATGAGACACCTGCGGATCGTGAGAATAGGAATTGTGGTTCACGTTCCCTTGAAGTTGGCTTCTCGCATCCTGATTCTCAGGTATCGGCGGACCGGACCCCCCACTGGAAGTCATAATTGGCGCGATGCCACGCGACAATTGAGCGGTGATTTGGAGACTTTCGGCACTGGTTTGGAGGAGCCCGGGTTGTTGGCTAGCAGTGGTGGTGTAGTAAGACCCTCCTCCACCACTGTCACCAGCGACGGCATTGGGATCGGGATACGACTGCATCGTTGCGTCGTTTTGCTCTCGCTGACAGTTATTCTTTCGTCATCGGCGCGGACGAGAGGGGTCGAATTCCAGGTCAAGGATGAGGTCGTGATTCGGGGCTCTCGAGTCTGCGCGATGAAAAGTGGTCAGTACTCAGCGTTGTTGATATTGGAGAAAGTCCAGTACCTCACGGTGACTTTATTGTGGCTCGGTAGAAAGCTGCTGTCGCCAATGGCGCACGTTGCGGCAGCTTTTCACGCCACGAATTCTGCCTCAATGGCCTTCCTTTCTTCTGGGTGGCGGCCGCAGCTCTAGGCGACCGGGGGATTGCCAATGCACGACACCGTGGTCGCAAAAGAGATGCGAATTGCCAGGGGGCCCGAGGGGAGGAGGGGAAGATGTTTAAAGTTGAAGTGTGAAAGTGGATGTTTAACGGAGGAATCCAAGCTGGCCGGGAGAAAGTTAATGCGAAAATACGCACCGCTCCGGCCGGGACAGGAAGGAAGTACAGTAAGTTAGCGCTGTAGCAGGATGAGGTAAGACTGGATGCGGCAAGGCCAATGACAAGACAAGACAAACCAAACCGGACTGGACTGGACTTGAATGAATGCCTGGATTTGGCTAGGTGGCGGCACAGTGGAGGACCAGTGGAGGTGGTCTTGGGAAGAGTGATCCTTCGCGATCACAATTCGGGGCAGGTCGAGTCCAGGTCGAGTCCAGGTCCAAGGCCGACGGTTCTTGTAGGATGCAGAGACACAGGCAAAGACAGACAGACGCGTTTTGGGCTTTTTGGCTGGTGTCTGAAGTTTCGCCAACCGACAGGGGAGTTGAGCTAAGGTTAAGGATAAGCGAGGCCTCGAAATACGCTAGCACGGATTCCTCGGTTGTTCTCAGATGAGAGGAAAAGATACAATAGTATCAAGGACGGTACAATGTGTAAACACGAAGAAGGGTCCAGAGAGCGAGCGAGATGGGGGAGAGAGCGAAATGACCAGGGAAGATGTAGGTGTGAGTGTGAGTGCCAGTGTGACCGTGAGTGCGAGTGAGAGGAAAAATGAATGTGAGAGATCGACGCGGGGGATACGGATATGGACACAGTTTGGCAGCACCGGTATAACATTCGCATTCATTCTGTCTGTATGGATGCATCTACGCTATATGCTGTTTGGGACTCGGCAGGGCTCGGGAATCCCAGCGGAGGGATAAGGCCGGCTCCTTGGGCAGGAAAGGGGATAGGATAGGATAAGGGCTAGGCGATGCTCTGTTATTATGCCTATTGCTCTCTACCTCATCTGGCCTCTCTGGGTACAGCACCTCTGCCCTGGACCGCTGCTCGGCATGCAAACGCCAGGGAGAGCAAACAGCACGAACGATACCCTCACTCTGTTGCGGGGAGCGCGGGGGCCGGGGCTGGGAAGCCAAAAGAACCAATCCGACCCGGTCGTGCTATATATTTTTTTCTGGGGAAACAAGCAACAAGCACCTCCCGAAGAAAGATTTGGGACAGGGACCGACGATCACAGGGGATTCATTTCTGGCACGTTTCGGAGGATTTTAGGATGTTTTGACCAGCTCCAGAGAAAAGTCGCCATTGCCATCACTCGGCTGGCCCATGTATTGTATATCTCGATCATATATCCCCAGAAGCGGATTGGGTAATGAACGTCGGCTCTTATTGGATGCGGCGCCTCTTTACCTGTCTGCATTTCTGGAGACGAACCCATCCCTCACCACTCCACGACCTTCCTCTTGAACGTTGAATTTCTTGCCGAAGTCGGTTTCGCCGGGGCCTGCATCAGACCTCGACCGCAGGATCAGGAGCATGAGCCTAAACAGAAAATACCATCTCTGTCTGTTCCACCATTGCCCCACCCTGGCAACAACAAAAACAAACAAGCAAGTCAGTTCTGCCGTATTGTGGAACAGCCTGTTCTTCCGGGTGAAGAAGCTGGCTGGATCTTCCGTCCGAGGTCATTGAAAGGTTGGGGGAGGAGGAGGGATCATGCGACGTGAATCATCTTGATGAAATACTTCAAAACAATGTAACCGCTGGAACCCCCGGCTTCCCGGTGGGCTTGTAGATTATGTTTCAATATCAGATTCAAAGTGGCTTAGTCTTGGCAGCGGGATAAGAAAGAGCAGGAGGGGAAAAAATAGCATTTCTTTTGGACGAAGGGGCAGGTTGCGGGAAAAATGTTTTTGAAGACCGAAGTGGGTAATTTTGATTTGACAGGAACAAGCCTTTCTCCGCCCCTTCCCCGGTTGATGATTTCAAATAGTGAAATTGGGCCAGGGACAATACAAATACAATCAAAGCGGATCCCTCACCGCAGGAGCCTGGGAGTCACGACATGTGGAAATCTTGGTACTGGAAAAAGCCTCGGGCCTATAGTCCAATTGGGCTCTGCGGAAAATATACAGCCTCGTCGGACGGAAACTTACTCAGCTCTCAAGTTTGGGCGTGTACCAAAGCAAGATGCATGTCATTTGATCAGATAACGGCCTAGGGTGTTTATCGCAGGGTCGGCACATCGCCAACTTGAGAAAGTTGACAACCCGGCAGTCAGATTTCATGGCGGGGTTAATTGAAAAAGAGCTTTGCTATCGGGAAAGGATATTGTGGGGTCGGCGACAAGAAAATGCGACACGCCACATAACGTTATTATCATTTGGAGATTCGAGGGGATGTTCATGACCAGCCTGGAAACCCGTCCAATGGCCCATCCCTATTTCGAAATCTTTCGAGGACATGTTTCAAAATTTAACTGGGTTTTCTGGGAGGAAATTTGGATCTTTAACTACTACAGTACTTCCTCAACGGACCAAACTTGATAAAGGATACTGGGAACAACAAACTTCGATTAATTTAAAATGAAGCATCGCTGGAACCAATCCACCAGTCAATCTGTTACCGTATCATAAAAGAAATTTCTACGCAGGCTGCGTAGAGATAGACGTATCACTTTTCAATAACTACTAACCAATTCTTGACTCGGGCCAGTCCAAGGTTAATGGAGCGAGATGGGGTTGGAGATTGTTCGAAGTAGCGGATCAAAGTAGGTACAAACGTCAGTTCTAATGTGCAATTGTGAAACTTTAATATGTACTTATTGAAATATGTGACATTGAAATCTACAAACACCGTCCGAATTTGAGCACATGAGCCTGCGATCCGGTCATGCTGAGAGCAAAAGAAATCATCGAGTCGTCGGCGGATACATCCAAAAAGAGAATCATTCGTCGAAGGCCTGTTGCCTTTCCCCTTGTGTTATTGAGCCCAAAAGTTTTCCTCCGGCACTTCATTGTGGCCACTGCTGACCGCAATATGGGTACTGGATGCAAGGCTGTGCATCCAAAAGCTATCGTTCTCATCATCAGCCGGGAGCAGCTGAAAGTTCGTATTGTCGTCGAATGGGGGTGAAGTTTGGCCAATCTTGTTATTTTCACTATAGCTACTCGTTGGAAGACCGTGATTATTATTTGTGAAGCTCTGAGAAGTCGCCACGCCTTTCAAAAAAGAGTCCACGTCTAATGATTCCATGTTACTAGCAAGCATTTGGGCCTGAGGCAGTCCAATATAGGATGATGCAGTACTAAGCCGGTAACCGTCAATGTCGCCGCCAAACTCCGATGGATCAAAGTCGGACCCGTATTGATTATTGATTAAATTTGGCCGAGCTCCACCATCGCTTAGCTGCACAAAATCCTCAACTTCCGATATCTCGCCCGAGGTTGATGTCGTCGTAAGGGCTGGTTGATCAATGCTGCTGAAGTCGAAACCGGTAAAGGATGGTGCTTGACTGTAGGAGGAACCTCCGAAGTCTTCATTGTTGAAGTCAAGACCGTCGTAATGGGACCAGTCGATGGAGGCTGAACTCAATCCTGCCGAGAACATGGGCTGTTCTTGGTCTGGAAAACCAGAGAAAGTATCAATATTAGACAAGAAGTTACAGTCTCCAGACAAACTTGACAAGTCCAAAGGAGGGAGCAGGCCATTGAGTTGATCGAGGTTCGACGCAGAACTCAAAAGGGGTGATCCGTGCTCTGACTTCACCATACGCTGTTCCTGCTGAGCACTAACCATAGAATCTTTGATAAGTGAGTCACTATGTAAGGCGTCGATGGTACTAGTATGAGGTAGATTATCCACAGACCGGTTGGCTAAGCCAGTTGGCGATGAGCCGTGGACAGTGTGAGCTCTCGGTACAACATAAGGCAGGCCGCATTTATGAGCCATCTTATTGTGCTTATGGACTGGTTTGTGATGGCCATTAGTAAAAACCGTCAATCCATTATCGGACTGAGCGGTGAGGGCACGGGGTCTGCGTTTGTCACTTGTTGGAGCAGAAGAGGCTGAGGCTTCGTCTGAGTCGGATTCGGGAACAGGATCTAAATGTTCTTTCTTAAGAGCGCATGAGCAGCGGCTGCCGTGGCTACAACAGCAGATGTCTGCTATATCAAGAATTAGAAACTTGCTGCTACAATCTGATGTTTGTCCACTGTGAAGCATACCCTGAGTATCGCCATCTTGGGCGCAAGCACCTTTGACATGCGTTTTATCACCGCCACAGTCGCAACGAACATGAGCAGAGCGTGACTTGCGTAGAGTTCGGCAGTGGGTGCATTGCGAGACTGGGCGACCCTGTAGGGAATAGGTTAGTAATTTCAATGACGTTACCAAAGGGAAAGATTCCGCATACTTTCTTGTTGATGTGTTGCAAAGGCCTGTCAGAATGTTGACAGTTGCTCACACGGTGCCCTCTCACACATGCCTCGCAGGCATATTTTTCGCCTTTAATCAACATCTCAAACTTCGAGTTCTGCCGTTGACGGATATGGAGGTGGGAGGAATAATTGGAGGGGCGACGCCGGACGACCGTAAACGGTCGACACGGTCAACCCGAGGAATAAAGCGAGTTCAGGACGTAAAGATTTTGAGATTGTGAGCAGTCCACAAACAAGGGACTGCCGAGTCGAAGAATCGAGTCGTAAAAAGCGGTAACAGAACAAGTACGTATACGATCGAGGATATACGCAGCAACCCGTGGTATATACCAATTACTCCCAAGAACGGACAATCCAACGCCTAAGAGATGCGATATTGATGGAGAGGAGAGATTCTGAGGAAGCCTTGCACCGTAACGGCGCCGGCTGGAGCAGCGGGACACCGAATGCCGGTCTGGGCGACCAAAATAGGAGGGGTTTCCCTTCAAATTCTTTCACGAGTTGAAAGAGAAGCTGTGAGAGAGGCAAAGTGGGCGGTGAATTCGAATTATACGGTGAATACGGCGGCCGGGAGAAGCAGGACAGGGACGGGGCGTGGTGGGAGGATGAAGGGCGCTTTGAGCGCAGGGAGGTGTGGGCGACTTCGTTTGTGTGGTGTGGAATTCGACAGAGACGAGCGCGAGCGAGAGCGAGGCTTGGGAATGCTGGAAGGATGGATGCACGGTGGATGAGACCGGCGAGACTGGGCAGGCCAGGAAATCTGCAACCTAGCCAGAGGAGGTAGACAGGAAATTTGGGGTACTGGTACTGAGTCGGCGCAGGCGCAGGTGAAGGCGTAGGAACCAATTTTCAGTGGCGTCTCTCGGGTAAGATGCAGGCGCAGGAAGGTGGGAAGTGCAGATGCCGTTCAGTGGCAGGATGGATGGACGGTTTGGAATGGAACGATATGAAATGAAATGAACTGGTAGGAATGGGATAGAATGGAAGGGTGGGTAGTGGTATCTGATATAGGACGAGAAAGAGAGTTGTCAGGAGTAAGGAGGAGGAAGAGAGAAAACGGAGTGTTGTCCATCGCGAAGGGCAGGACTGGACACTAAGTAGTGTGGGCAACGAGGAAACAAAGAAGGAAAGAGCGAAGATGGAGGGGATGGAGGGATGGCTCTTTCTCTTCCGATCACCCCCCTTGGCCCCTTTGGATATCTCAATCTCTCAGAGGCGTCTCTATCTTGACTTCTACAGCATCAACGATCTCTTTCCTAACAACAACATCCTCTCACGCCGAGTTCGAGGTTTTCGGATTCTTCCCTGTTCTAGGGCAGTACAGTGCCATACGTGCAGTAGAACTAAGGTTGCTCCAGTGTGGTCGGCGGCCAGCGAGTCGCGGCAGCTAACTGTCCGCAGCGAATCTCATGCTCTGCAGCACCACAGCTGGCTGCATGCAGGAGACAGCGGTCCAACTCTTCTTTTCTTCCCATCCTCTCTCCATTCATCCCTCCCCGGTTTGACATGGCTTGCTCTACGGGCAATTGATCTCACATCGCACGTAGCATCATCGATGCATGAGAAAAACTAGAACCAACCCGGAGTAGCGGGGCAAACTCCTCCTAGAGAGTTTTGGCTTGAGATCAATAGCGAACGAAGCGCACAATCCGGGCGTCTATCAGAGAGACCCAGCCAGAGAGCGCGACCGAGTGAGAAGCATGCCGAATGAGGTGGCAGCACCCGCAAGAATGCAGCCAGGTGCAGAAATATGAAGAAAATTTTTAAGCCATCGCGTCCATCCATGATTGAAAGTCAGACAAGAGCATATCAGAACAAGGCAAAGCACTGAAGGGTTTGCTTTGCAACGGCGTGGTGAGATCTCTTTGCGCCAGCAGACCCCCATGCTGCCAATTACCAGCTCCTCTGCCGCTTGTTTTTCGTTATTCATTGTCTATTACGGAGTGAGCAGCGGTTCTGATTCCCTCTGACCCGACTCAGCCCCGGTGTAAGGCCCGATCGATTACCGTCTCACTTGAAAGCATCCTGGCTCCAGGCACATAGATGACTTCACATCCAGGGACCGACTCGGACTATTCTTCTTCCTGCATGCCCCAAGCTTTGAAGATCGTTTTATTTTTGCACGCTAATTGTTTATGGACAATTATACATTTCTATCGGAGATCACGGCCGATTGCTGTGGGATTTACAGGGTCAAGAGCTAAGAATACGCCATAAAGGTACAACTCTAGTGCAGAGTGGGATTATTGTTCCTAGACGTACCTACTGTAACCAACATGCTCTCACATTGCCCTAGTGCATCTGGGGTACTCCCCTTTTGTACGAAGTCATTATACTTATTAGAGTACTCCGTACAGACTTTTGTCGATTTGGGCCTACCAGCTGCTGAATCGTCCCTAGACCATACTCTCACCCACTATTAGCCGTACAGCCAAATTTATCCACAGGCGGCAGCACTACTGTGGCATCAGCATCAGCATCAGTAACGGCGGTATGGGCGCCAACGGTCTGGGATTTCTCTGAAGTGAATGTCCTCGTACCAAGGGGAGACAGCTAGCAAAGCTGACTGAGGACGTGCAGTATGCACAGCCAGACTCCCCGGCCCTGTTTGGAACCCGTTGCATCAAGCTGGAGCTGTTTGACCTGGCAAGACAGACATGAAAGAGATGGGACATAGATTCACATGAAATATTCGATTTAGAACAGGGACCTTTGGCGTGCCGCTTGTGCGTAGGAGTTTGTGGCTCATTTGCCTATCCTTTATCGCTTCAACCCATTATTTTGTTTCCATTACCAACGATTCATAGACCTCGAACTACATTTTACCCCACGACGCCGCTGCGCCGACTTCCACCAGGCCAGCTGCTGCTTTGGGGGTCAGTCGAACTTGTTGGCCTCACGGATTTGATTGGATCTCGCTGCTCTTCTATCCCAGTATTATCTTCCAGAAGCCCTTTGGCCTCTTGTGCAAGGACCATCTTTGATCATCTGCCTTTGCTTGGTCCGGGGAACCCTCACAGCCACTCAGCTGTCGAAAATTATACGGATCAGGACTCCTCCATGATAGACCCTTTTGGCTTCCAGAGGGAACCGTCGGTCCGTCTTAGACAGGTGTCTCAGCGCCGGCCGCCGATATTGAATGTACAGTACAGTGCAGTACTTCGTCGACAACAGAACATGAACTCCCCTTGGCCGACCACATTCGCCATTTCCTGCCATCAAGGAGTTCCCTTTGGTCAGTCCAGGTTCCAAAGATTGTGCCCGGTATCGCAAGCAGTGAGAAGGGTGGTTTTCAAAAATTTTCCAAAGGGGCTGGCTATCTAAAGTCCACCCCCACAAAGTTATTTTGGCCACCATCGATTGGAATCCGGGTGCATCTACTGTACTATACAGTAGATCCGAATACCATACGGGGCCCAGGAGGATCTCAGTAGGGTTTCCAAAGGGAATAACTAGGAATTACCATTACTTGCATGCCGGAGCTAACCAGGCAAGATTCCCCACGTTGGACGGTTCATGTTCTGTCCCTCACCGCCAAAGAATGAAATGCTTTTCCTCGTTTCCTCGTTTGCCCGGAGGCCCAATGGCCAAAATGCCTCACACGTGACTTCAACCACGGCCGTCGTCGACTCCCGACAGAAAGGATCTGATCTTACCCTATGCCAATTGAACGTCATGGAGTACAGTACAGTAAGATCGATATTATGTTATTTGTATCATAATCGATCCTGAGACTCTACCCTAGCGGTCGTGCAAGTACACATACTTGAAGCATGATTTCTTCACCGGCCTTTCGCTCAAGCGGAGGTGGCCGGCCAAGTATGACATGCGCCGATTGCTCAATCAAGTGATCTCGACATTTGGGTTTGTCAATCACACCACTAAAAAATTGTGAAACTGGGGTTCTTTTGCATCGGTGTCGTGAGAAGGGAGCCCATGAATTCACTCTAAATTTCATTGGATTATTGGGTTTGCCGCTGTATGTGATTTTAACTTTACTCTTTTCGAAGATAACGCTTTATATTTAGTTAATGTGTCATTCACGCTCTTGCATCGTTGGCTGATGTATTTATTTCCCCTATGTATTTGGCGTATTTGACCCATTTACCCGCATTCGTGGTATCTAAAAGAAAAAACCGCCCATCCTGTGGCTTTGCACAGCACATCAATTTAAACCCTTTTTGCCATTTTCAAAATATAATCTCTTATAGTCATATACGCCAATCCGCCTTCAATCTTCTGATGCCATCACCACTTAGTTGGCCTTCTTTGCAGGAGTAGCAGTGACCGGGCGACCGTTTCGCTGCTGATAGACCCCGTAAAGAAACAGAGCCCCCACTACGGCACCGATAACTACGATATTGCCTATGACATATTAGCAATGAATCAAGGTCTAAGACACTGTACCTACCTAATAAGAACTTCAACAATCCTTCAAACGTCTGCGCAAGGCCAGAGATCGTAGTACCAACAGCCGCAAAGGCTGTCTGGAGGACACCAAGTATGGTATTAAGAATCGCCTGGAAAACTGCGAGGATCGAACCAAAGATTGAGGTAATGGCATGGAAAATTGAGGAGACAAGAGATCCGAGGTTATCAATGAGTGAAGGCATAGTTGTTCGTCCAAAGATTGGAGCGTCGGTATTATATCCGTAGTTTGGTGGAAGATTTTCAACTGGCCAACGACTTCTAACTCCTTATTCCAAGTTTATACAATCTGGACTCTTTGAAGATATTTGGTAGGATAGGTTGACTTTTGTAAAGGGAAACTTATACAGTGTAAAAGGCACGAGAGCAGAGTGTGGCTAGGTTTTATACTCCTGTTCGATTCCAATATTATGCTGTGGCGCAACACTTCGTAGATGACCTCACACACTAAATCGCCCAGTCATATTCATGGGATCTTCAGGAATCAATCAATTATGCCCTATCACTTTCGCAAATCCTTAGCCATCCTACTTTGGACCTGGCGGACCTCTCGTGAGAGGTTGCGTCATCGCCACAACCTGCTTTCAGGCTCCATTCAATGTCTTGTCCATCAAATGAAACTCGATCTCCAGAGCAATTTCCCGAGTGGGACCCCATATGATGTTTATTTTCTCCCTTCTAAGAACATCGAATTCAGCGCTTTCCCATCAGAATTGCGTTCCTCACTGTAGAATCATACTTGATGCCCCACCCATGTCATTTCGTCAGTGGCTGAATCTGCACCGGGATGGCTCAGACAGCGGAACGGCCCCCGCTCATTAGCCCACGAAGAAAAGGCTTGGCAAGTATCGAAAATGTATGTTTAAATTCCCGAATGGCCTCGTTTTTACTCTTTCTCTTCCCATTTTACACGGTGAAAATTATATAAACTCGCCTTCATCTTCACTCCCAAGGGCTCTGCGGAGGTCTGAGATCGGACTACAACGAGGACCAACCTACCTAAAGCCCGGAATGGCTACCTGAGTCACCTCGCGCGCATTTGCTTGAGAGAACCTTTATAACCACTTTTAAGCATTTTTCTTTCACTGAAGGGAGAAAACTGGGGTAGGTTCCAACCTGTTACGGCTTAAGTGGCCCAGCCCTGCGAGTGCCCCATACCAGCCCAAGGCCCTTACTGTACCATATGGGAAATCGGGTAAGGGAGTTTTTTTTTCAGGCATTCTCCTCAATCTTAATTCTTTTCAAAGTCTATTCACTGGCTGTAAGACTGTTTTGCGATTTTTTGACTTTTGGAGATTCAGACTTAATCGAAAGTGAAAATATACTTAGCGAGTCTCTTGACAGAGAGGTGATAAACAGATAAGGCCGTCTTACCACGCTCGAAAATGCCTCAGAAACCAGGGGCTATCCCGAAGAACTGGCCTAGTGAGGTACCCTATCTCACGGCATCATTTTATTCTCCCCTATTGAACGCAGAGCACCTCTCTACCCTTAGAACACGCTCAAAGGACGACATAGATATTCCTCCCAATATACCACGAGGACCTTGCCCCCACGTCAAAATAACTTCGATCACATCCCCTTCCCACCCGGCCAATGGGCAACGGGGCCTCTTTGCCGCAAAAGATTTGAGGCCCGGAACATTCATTCTGCCGTACTTGGGACAGGTCCACGCTTCGCCCCGGCCGTCGTCTGACCAATCCTCGGAAAACATATCATCGTCACCGCCCGCTGACCCGCACTCAGCTTCTGATTATGATCTGAGTTTGGATAGGGAGTTGGGCTTGGGCATCGATGCGGATGGGGGAGGCAACGAAGCAAGATTCATTAATGACTATAGGGGCGTGGCAGACAGACCAAACGCAGAGTTTAAAGAGGTGTGGGATGCGGTAAGGAAAGAAAGAGGGGTGGGCGTATGGGTTTTACCAGAAGGGAAGGCCAAGAAGGTGAGTAAAGGGATTACAAAGGGGGAGGAAATTCTGGTTAGTTATGGAAGAGGGTTTTGGGGTGCTAGAAAAGGAGACGAGGATTCTTGATAAAATGGACCTCCCTTGTTTTCTGACTTAAGAGTCACGAGTTTTATTTTGTCACCTTGCAGTTGAGTTATGAAGTAAAAAATGGGTTTTAAATTTGTTATTCTCTTTATTAAATGCCTTTCTTCTTTTTCTAGTTTCTATTACCATTTTCAACATGTGACAGATTCTTCCAAGTTCTAGAGTCTCTTTACTGGGGTAATATTCGGCAGCGTCTGCTGAAGATAGAAAAGGCTATCAGATCTAGGTTTCTCTATTCGTGGTATCGCAGTCTTCCTCAGTCATGGGATGATCTTCCTCAATCATGGGATAGCCTTCTTCAGTCATTGGATGGTCGCCTTCAGACACAGGATGATCTTCCTCGGCCATGGGATGGTCTTCTCCATTCATGAGATGGCCTTCCTCAGTCATAGTACAATCTTCTGTTGCGTTTTCCCTCTTCTCATCTCTTGCTCTCTGGATTAGATTTGACCGTACAGTATTATAATCGGAATGAGACTTATCATTATCAGCTGAACAGAGTTGGATTGCCCAATACTTTCCTTGAAACTCACCTATAAGTGTTAATAGCTCCATACCCAGTGACTGTTGACGAATGATCAGAGGAGAACCCCGAGGTATAGGTCTTCCTTCCCGCTCCTCTTCCTTCTCGACACTTTTTTCGATATCCATGAGCAATGTCAGTATCTCCTCAACCTGGGACTCAAATTCCCGCTCGATAGCCTCCAAGTCTTGGGAGGGACTCTGAATATTCCGAATTTCCATACCATTACTTACCCCAGAAATATATGCAATGTCTAAGAGCCACTGCTGGATACTCTTCTCATCAATTTTGGTCGTCGCGGCACTCTTCCGTTTCCTCTTTCTCGACTCTCGTGCATCACAGCACTTCTGTAGGAATCCCAGTAGGTCCGAGATGAAGCCTTCAGTAACTTCGCCCGTACAGGCTCGGCATCGCTCTCCTTTGTCTGGAAAGAAGATTCTCGCCTGGTGGTTGTCAATGGATGATCCGGGGATTTCTAGCTTTCCGTCAGGAAAGCGAATTAAGTGACCACACGGCGCAAACATCTCGAATTTAAATGCCGTGTAAATGGCTATCGGTTTGCATTTAAAGGTCGCCATTTTGTCGGATTAGTGTCGTGTATTTTAGTTCTGGTTTTGGTTGTTGCGAGAGAGCTCAAATGCTTAGGTGAGTGGATGCTTTTGGTATGATTTGCATCGTGTTGCAGAACTTCCCATCTCTCTATATAGCTATTCGATGCTTCATGTTCATATTAGTCTTTTCATTTGAAAGTAAGATCAATTTTTTATGATGATGGAGATGATAATGTTCCTGTTCAAGGCTTCCAGGAATTTAATAAACACTGCTTTGAATTTTCAATAATTATTCAAATTTGCTATGGTCTTGTTTCCCTTCAATCCCAAACATATGAATGATCTTCTTTATGAGGACAAGAATCACAATGCCATTGTTCAATCATCAATGATTCAAAACATGTCACTTTGTCAAAAGCAGACTCTTATACTTTGTCTGAATTCTTTATGCTCATGTTTATCTTCAACTCCAGAGAAATGAACTGACAGATCTCTTTGTAACGATGAAGAACACAATACTATTGTTAGAGCATATCAGGCAATTTCCTAGCCTTTAATGAAGAACATAAGAAACGCAGCTATTTTACAAAAGAGAAAAAAATCCTCTTAATATATCACATTTCTATTGAATCATACTCTCATCGTCAGCCCTCGTAGCATTGAATTCGCACTCAAACATGGCTAACATGACTAATACCGCTACTTCCGACACTGCCTCTATCTCTATACTCGGTCGACCACCAACACGGCTCTCCGAAATCATCGTCGAGCCTAGGCTCTGTGATGATGAGGATTGTACTCACCCCTTTGGCCCCCCTTGCCACGAATGCCGCTTAGCTATCCAAGAAGCCGAGAAAAAGCGTAGAGAAAGGAGTCAGAGGATAGTAGAGTGGGTCGAAGATGTTAATGTACAAAAATTCAATACTGATTATACTGGTGAAAACTTTTTCAACGCGGCGAATGAGAGAGACAAACTATTGCCAAAAGTATTCGCGCAGGTAATCACTCAAGAGGAGTGCCGGGATAGAGATATATCTGAGGCCCACACAGATGCCTATGATCCAGATGATGAGGAGGGTGCTAATCTCTCTTACCTCCTTTCAGGTAATTCTCCTAGCAAGTCAGATGTTAACCTCGACATTCTCTCTGAGCTGGAGGAGGGTAGCATCGATACCCCACTTGCTGAAGACAAAAACAGTTATGACGCAGACGACGACGAAAGAACCGTCTACGAGCGAAAATTGACACTGAAACCTAGTCTAGTTGCATCGGCAAACCCCACGATGGCCTCCAACATCTTCTCCACTCCCTCAACCGTCAGCCAGCTCATCAGCCCATGGCTGTCCGAGCTCTTCGAGCACACGCTCGAAGCCCGAATCCGAGACAGGACATTCGTGGGCGGAGCCGAGGAGTTCAGCGTCCTCGACAACGATGCTTGCCCCTTGTGTCACAACCCAGTGGGAGACCCGATCGATCAACATCTGTTAAAGTGTAGATATGCGCACGAGGAGAAGCAGAGAATGGATCAATACTTGGAGAAGAAGAGGCATGATGAAATCAGAACAGTTAGAGAAACGGAGGGAATTTAAGTTTCAACCTTCTTTGGAACTAGGCTTGCTAAAAGAGCAAGTTTTCTACTAGATTCTAGGTAGCGTTTATTGAACTCAATTTGTTTAATAGAATATTAATTTAATGTCTTATGATGAAGTGTGGCCTGGAGACTGCTCAGTTCTAGCGAGGTAGTTGAAGTCAAGGATAGCATAAATCATCGACTTTCCAATCATACTCATTTGACCTCGTTCTCAATAGTAGAAATGCCACCGAATAGTGGAGGTAGATTTGAACTCAAAATAGAAGCCAATTCAGTTAGCAGTGGTGTACGAGTCAGAAATAACAGAGCCAGTTAATGTGATTATTGTATACCGACCTCGTTTGGGCCCAATTCTGCGGTAATGCTAACAGAAATAATGGAGAGGACAGTGGTAGTAAGCCTTTCAACTATTTGACCAACTAATTCTCCGAAATTCAGATCCAGCAAGTGATAAACATACAAGTGTACCAGTGATACTTCGTCCGGCCAGGGCGTGCTCATTGCACACCGCCAAAAGAAATGAGGCTGGTCCACCTTATGCAGCTTCTCTCTATATAAGGCCACGTCCCCCGTCAGAGCAACGCATCTCGGCTCCAAGACAACTTGTCTTTTGCCTAGATACTAGTTCCATGGCATATGCTCAATGGCCCATCCGAAGACGACCGAGGGAAAAGTCGACCGTCTGGCCAAGTGACCGGCAGAGACTGATGTTGTGAGGGGTATTTGTTTTCCGGAATAATGAGGAAAGAGGAACCGCGACGTCTTATCGTGTGTTGCCCACACACGCAACGGATCCATGACCAATGATTGGTCCGAGTCGCGTCACACAAATCGGGTGGGTGATCGCATTCTTAACCTCAAGCCCGTGAGATCCAATGCTCACTTGCTCTCCATTCCATTCCATGACCTACAACAGCTTCGTCGACATCCAGACAATTCCCTGAAACCACTACTCGAGTTCAAGCAATTTATCCCGCAGCTCAAACCGTCTGTCAGCACAGCTTCGATATCCCACTTCCCGCATTCGCACTCCCCACAATCGCAATCGCATTCACGCTTTGTCACCGCACACTCCTACAGTACATTATCGCACTGGCTTGGCGGACTCCTACGAGCTACCTTACCATTTCCTTTTTTCTTTCCTTCAGGAATCTTCCTGCACTTCATCGCACCTTTAAAAACGCCGTGTCCCGTCGAGGCCACAGCGAGGTGTCAGTGAAGTGACTGGAAGATATCCTTCTTGCCACTTCTGGGATCCATGAGCAATCTTCTCTGGCAGTACTACCACAATGAAGAAGTCGAAAAATTTCGACACCTTCTGTCGAATGGTGGACAAAGTTCATTAAAAGGCCATGGCGGGGTCCTCGGCGGCCACAGTATTGGAAGTGTAGTCGGGAGTCCGGGTGGATTTGCAACCTCCCCCAGAGCTATCGCGAAGAACCGAAAGATTTCCGGCCAAGGTGGAAACTGGAGCGCTATCAAAGCTGGGAATACATGGTTAGGTCGGGCCGAGGTGAATAGCAGAGATCATGCTGGACTTACTATTCTTCATCGAGCAGTTTCGTCGACTTCCGAGAATGCGATTAGCTTTGCCACAGCACTTCTTGACCACCCTGGAATCGATTTGTACGCCCAGGATACCGAAAATGGTTGGACAGCCCTTCATAGAGCCTTGTACTTTGGAAATATTACCCTCGCGAGGGCTATAATCGAGAAGGATAGCCGCGATCCAAGCAGTCAAGGAACATCTGTTATCAAAATCAAAGACCGCGAAGGTAATAGCCCTTTTGACGTCTATAACGCAACTACTGCAAGGCGTACACTTGACGTTAAAAATGACGAGGACGCGTCTGACGACGAATCCCCTGATGACGCTGATCCTGATCCTGCGGATTTTACCCTGGATACAAATATTTCGCAATCCGCTATCAATGGTGATGAAATATTTGCTTGGGGAAGCAATCGAAATCATGGATTGGGCTTCAAGGATCAAGATGATCGCCAACATCCCGAGAAAATTACCCTGAAGAGGCCAGACCATCTCCTTTTTCGGTTCTATCGGGAGCATCTAGAATCCCTCAATGAGACGGCAGAAAGCCTTCATAAAGACACTGCAAAGCCTACTCCAGTGTCAGTTTCAGAACTTCCAACTTTGGTCTCGAACCGTCAAATTATCATTGAAGATGTTGCGCTATCAAAACTCCACAGTGCAATTCTCACAAATGATCCGGAATCCAATCTCTACATGTGTGGTTTCGGCCCAGGTGGGAGATTAGGCTTGGGTGACGAAGTGACAAGATTTTCTTACGTTCCTATTGAAGGCGGAGCCCTCGCTGGACAGAAGGTGACCAAGATAGCACTTGGTCAAAACCACTCCCTGGCTGTCACCTCAGAAGGCTCACTAATATCATGGGGGACAAATACATTCGGTCAACTCGGATACGCATTACCACGACCTGCTCTGAAGGATGAAGAACCCATCTGTTCCACACCGCGCCAAATTTTTGGTCCCCTTAAACGGGAGACAGTAATTGGAACTGCTGCATCTGCCATACATTCAGTTGCCCACACTTCAACGTCTCTTTACACCTGGGGAAAGAATGAGGGCCAACTTGGGCTCATGGATTCTGATTCGCGAAGCCTAGAGATTCAGCCCGTTCCTCGCAAAGTTGCTGCATCCCTTTTCAAGGCTCCTATCAAAATGGTTTCTGCCATCAATTCGGCAACCATTGCGCTATTGGCGAATCATACTGTCTGCGTCTTCACACACTACGGCTATAATATTGTTAAGTTCCCGTTACATGAAGGCTTTACCAATTACCATCTTAACAACAACCCCCTCACAACTAGATACGATTCCATCTCCAACCATATATCATATATTACTGCTGGTGGGGATACAATCGGGGCCTTATCTAGTAGAGGCGACTTATTCACAATCAATGTTCGAAAAATTGAGACAAGTTCTACCACTAGCACTACCAATCCCTCAAAGATCAGAGATTCTATATCGGCTCCTGAACGAGTCTGGTCATTACGCAAAGGTCACTGGGATGGAATAAGGTCTGTTGGGATTACCGAGAATGGATCCGTCATTCTCTGTACCCAGGCAGGTGCTGTCTGGCGACGAGTTAAAAGAGCTAAAATGAAGGACGCATTTACTGGATCGGGAGCCTTCAACCGCAAAGATTTCAAATTCCAGCGCATCCCAGGTCTTACTAAGGTGGCGGCTGTCCGTAGTACACCTTTTGGCGTTTATGCGGCGATTCGTAAAGATTGTGATGTGACCAGGACGCAAATATCAGTAGATGAACCAGAGCTGTGGCAAGATGTTGCTCCACTCCTCAGTCTTGATGGTCTGGAAGCATCCAAGCCAATACACGAAGACGATACAGACACGCCCAGATATTGGTCCCCAGCCCTGCCAAAAGATCTTTTAGAACCAATGAAAAAGGCTGTTCTTACTTCTGTAGACTTGGAGGCCGACGTTTCTCGTCATCTTCTAGGGCAAGATCTTGATAGGTACGATACGGAGGTCTGCACAACAACTTCAAATGTCCGAATTCCGGTGCATGGCTTCATACTCGCCCGGAGTCCCGCTTTGAGGCATGCAATAAATCAATTTTGTCGCACTGGTTCTGCTTCCATTCCCGAAGTTCTAGAATTTAAGAAAGGTTCAGGCACAAGTCAGATGATAGTTGGGCGGAAGGCACTAAAAGCGAACGTTATTTTCCAGGGATTAGACTTCATCACTATTGTAAATCTGGTAGTGTATCTTTACACTGACACAGTGATTGATGTCTGGTCATTTACCCGCCACTCTCCCACGATGGCATTTAGATACCGACAAATTCGGGGTGAGCTAATGAAGACTGCTGCACACCTCAAACTTGGGAAATTGGAATCGGCAGTTCGACTGATGACAGAGGCAGATCGACGGATGAACGTCGATCTTAGTCTTGCCATTCAGGACCCAACTTTCTTCCAGGATGCAGATGCTATTGTTGAGCTGGATGGTTCGGAAATGCCAGTACACAGTGCGCTTCTGTGCCAAAGATGTCCCTTCTTTGAAGGGCTGTTTAATGGCCGTGCGGGAGGGCAGTGGCTAGCTGATCGACGGCAAAATAACTCCCAAGCTGTGCGAATTGATTTGAAACACATCGACCCTGATACATTTGGCCTTGTCCTTCGATACCTTTATGGAGATATTGGGATGGAGCTCTTTGATGATGTTATTTGCGACGATATTGATGAGTTTTCTGAACTGGTTATGGATGTCATGAGCGTTGCCAACGAACTTATGCTTGACAGATTATCGCAAATCTGTCAACAAGTGATAGGTCGATTTGGTGAGTGAAACCACGATTTATGTCCTTAATTTGATTTGAAGATTGTGAAACTAACTTTCTTCCAAGTTAACACACGTAATGTTTGCCAGCTTCTTAATACTATTGCTCCATGCTCTGTAACAGCATTCAAAGACTCTGCTCTTGAATATCTCTGTTTGCAGCTAGAATCAATGCTTGAAAACCACTTACTCAATGATCTCGATGATGATCTACTGCTAGAGTTGGATGAAATCGTTCGTGCAAACCAGCTAAACTGCCTCCCCTTCGCGAAAAGTGGAAGAGCTGAACGTCTCTTGTACGAGAAGTATCCAAGTTTAGCGGAGGATATACATGAAGAACGCCAACGTCGTCTTCGAGATATGGCTTTTAGAGCAAATCTTAAAGAGGATGATAGTCGATTATCTTCTTCATACAAAGCTAGAGTGGGTAGTCTTGAAGATCTCCTGTCTGCATCTCCCAGCCAAGAAAGGATCAGAAGGAAGTCGAAAACGGTTCGAAATGCACCGTTTAGCCCAAGCATTCGACCAAAGGATTCCACAATGGACTTGATGTTTGACATGGATGACGACGAACCTCTCACGGTTGGAAGTCCCAAATCTCCTGATATTCAACAAACTCCCGAACCAGCATCGAGTGGTAGGATAGGTTCTTCAAGTCCAAAGCTTGCTTGGGATGGAATTGAGCCCTCCTCGGTTCCAGAAGACGAAAGTGCCTTGATTAGTTCAAGAACACCAGCAGGTTTGGGTATCAAGAGTATCGGTGGAACTCCTACGACTCCTAGTAAATCCTGGTTGTCTCCTGCGCTACCATCATCAAAATTTGATATGCGAGAAATCATGGCTCAAACATCATCAAGTCGGACATCGGCACTCTCTATGAGTCTCTCAGCTGAGAAAACTAAAGAGGGAGCAGGAAGCAAGCGGACCGTTCCTAAGCTTTCACAAAAGGAACGTAAAAAACAGCAGCAACAACAACAAGCCATGCAGCAAGCTCTCAATCAGCCGCAAATTTCTGTTGATAAAGTCGCCAGCACACCTGCTTCTCCTTGGCAAGTAGCGACTGGGACGAAAGTATCCTTAAAGGACGTGTTGAAAGAACCTTCTCCGTCTTCACTTTTAGCGCCTGCCAAACAAATAGACTCTCCAGTTCCGTCAAAGCCATTGGAACGGCGACGGACCGCCTCTCCAGATACTCGTTTCTCGGGTCAGAGCCGGAGTGTCAGCAATCCAAGTATCACAAAGCCGCAGCTATCATCTTCTGGATCTTCACAAACTCGTACACTGCCCATATCGTCGAGATCCGTACCCACAGCTCCACATATGGCAAGCCACGCTGCGACACCTCCCAAGACCGAACCATCTCTTCAATTATCTATGGCCGATATTATTGGACAGCAAAGGAGGGAACAAGAAGTAATCAAGGAAGCTGTTGCCAAGAGAAGCCTCCAGGAGATTCAAGAAGAACAGGCATTTCAGGAATGGTGGGATCAAGAGAGTAGAAAGGCCCAAGAAGAAGAGGCTGCTCGGACAAAGAACTCCACATCTGCTTCTAGTCAGGGCGGAAAGATCAGTGGTGGGCGAGGTAAAGGCGGCCGAGGAGGTAGAGCTAGAGGAGATGCTGTGAGCGGCCGAGGCCGTGGAGGGCGGCGGCCAACCGCTCCCAGCTCCAAGTAGTGATTTGTAGTGATTTGTATATACGGTATGCTGTACATTCAGTAGGCGTTTCAAGTGGCATTTATATATAGATCGGGTGAAGCTCAGCACACATGATCGCGAGCAGGCGTTGATGATAAATAAAAAATCCTTAAATCAATTTTTTTGTCATATTACTCTCTAAATTCTACACACCCAAGACTTGCTACGTTAGACTAACTCGGCTAGCATTGCTCTGGTTGAACAATGAATACGATCTCAGGGAGGCACGTGATAGTATTCAGAGTTTTGTTATTTACTCATTAGGGACAAAGGGGACATCCATACCCCAGGAATGAGTTTCCGTGCATTTCAGAAGACCCACTTAGAATAAGCTAGTAGCTCAACATGTTCTTGTCTTACAAAAATGTCATGTGAGTACCACGTGCCCAGGAACAAGAGGCAAAAAGGCTTCGAAATACTTACTTTTGGCAATCGTATGAGTTTGAAATGTCTAACGCTTACGTTTGCCAAGGCCTTGTCATGGCTGAACTCGAGATTAGTTTACAGAGTTTCTTGGAATCTTCATCTCCAGCGTCCCGTCCCCGTCTTCTTCGATTGCTCCAGGTTTTGGTCTGACCTTAGTCAGGTGTTGGCCCTGCCCGAGATCCGTTGGGGTCGTTGATAATGACTTGGCCGAAGGCTGTAGCGCGGAGAAGAACAATCATCACACTGCATCCGAGTGGGTTTCAGTCAGAGTAGAACGGTAATTCTGGGGACTTGCAGCATGCCGAGTGCCAGGCAGGGATGGGATTCACGCCCTCGCGAATACGGAGTCGGAGGGCGTTGAGCAGGCGGACCAGAGCAGGACCATCACATGCGTACCAGTTGTCGAGGAGGGATCTCCCGATGCCTGAGTTGAGGACGCCAGGCCAGGGCGGGCTCGTCTCGTCTCGTCTCGTCTCGTGCGTGGGCAGCAGCCTCACACGGTTGGCAGGAAGAAATGGGGTCCAGTAGGCACAGCTGCAACGGGCCATGTTGGGCGGCTTTTTGGTGTGGCAGCCTTCATGTTCCATTTCATGTCATAGTGAAGGTGACGGTGACGGTCTTATCAACGCTAAGATATTGGGATGACTAAGCTTGCATCCAAAGACAATGAACTCGACGCCTCTGCACGACCGACCTCTCCACAAGCTTCCAACCGGCATTGCATCGTCTATGGACCTTCGCGTCGTTGCTGTGCTTGCGTGCTCAATTCCTGCCCCGACTCCCACGCCGTGCCCTTCCACCATCTCAATTCCATCCGCCGTCTTGTCGAGACCCCTCCGAACCCACCGCGCCCTGCTGTTGGACAATTCGCCGATATAAGCGCTGCGATCACGAGGGAGAGTGTGAGCATGACTCCGAGCATCTGAGCTTCCTTGTCACACGAAATCGCCTCCCCCATAGCCCAGCATCCTCAATCTTTGAAGCATAGCACCGTTCCTTTGAATATACGATACTGTCCATTCTCTTTTCCAACCACCATTTCTCCTGCAGAGCCTTGCCAAAATGTCCCCCGTTGCCTGACTGGACCTCTCTAGGCCACCCCCCGGCTGTCTACCTAATTGGACCCGCCGGCCTTGTTCCAACACTTACCATTGGGACATTCCTTTCACTGAATCCCAAACGATTATTTTTTTTTAAACTTGACAACCCTACGATGGATGCCCAAAATATGTGGTATCCCGGTTCTGCGTCCTTCGATCATTAGCACTGAGACCTTTTGTTGTGAAGCTTTGCATGCGGGCGGACGGGCTCTGCATATAATCCTGCACCGTCCGACAGCTTCAACCTCAAGCTTTAAATCTCGGCGGAATACTTGTCGACAAAAGCCATAACGAACGATGCATCAACATCCACGCCCTCCGCCTAAGACGGCGTCGCCAGCCTCATCCCCTCGAACAAACCCAACCAGAACAAATAACCCAAGAGATCACCCTAGAGAAGAAGGTTCGACCTCTCACTCGAGAACCACATCAGATATGCCTGGGTACAGCGAGGCTGATGAAGGCAGTGGAGATAGCGGTGTCATACCAGCTAGTGGTCCAAGCAAAGATGCCGTGAAAAAGCTGGATCAGATTATACAGGTACCATCAGCCCGTTTTGATAAGGAGTTATTTCTGTCGACATACTGATCCTCTTGGCAGAACTTCCATACGAAAGCCGCCATTGTTGTTTTACAATCCCGAATGTCCCTACCCGTTGTTATCTTAAAAGATGGTTCTAAGAAAGTCAATAAATGGGTACGTCCTTCGATTCATATTCTAGAAGCTGCATAATTCTAATATCACATCTTCGCCTAGTTTCAAATCGAGACCGATGACACAAATGCTTTTCGGGAAGATTTGAGCATATGGAAGACTTGCGGAAGTTTTCAAAATCGGCCACCACCTCTAATTGTCGAAACATACCTCGACACTTCAGATTTAACCAGCAGTCAGAGTCTTGTTATTGTTGATGATCAAGGAAAACGATGGGATGTCTTAGAGCAATTAAATAATTCCACTGGGTCGGGTGACGGAGCGTCACGAATGAGAAAAAGAAATAGCGAAGTAATATTGGAACGATGGAAAGTTGAACTTAGAGAAGACCCAGGAGAGCGAGCATATGACTTCAGTTCCACACTCCCTGGAGTATACAAGAAGTGCATTGTCTTCTTTCGCTCATTGTATGCCACCGCAAAATTTGTGCCTGCATGGAGATTTATAAAAAATTTGGCGAAGAGCGGATCGGCCAACAGTTCACTCCGTGTCAAATGTCGGATCTTTGCTGGAGAGATCCAGCCCAGTCGTTTTGATGCGCTGACTCATCCCCTGTATGAGAATGGAGGACCTGTTACAACGAACTATTTCCTTGGGTCTACTGAGACTCCTGTAGGACAATTCTCTGCTGAAGTTTTATACCGAAATGATTGCAATTTTCGAGTGGATGACTCTGAAGCTCTACTTAGCTCAAGGTTTATGGGCGCAGATGAACACTTTTTCCAGCCTTCTTTAGGGATCAGAACAGATGCTCAGCGCCAACCTTCCAGAGCCGTTGAAGTTGGCTCTCTGCCGGCACATCGACAACCTGTCGAGGACCCCGAACCAATTCAAGCATATGGCAGCCTGTCTACATTCCATGGCGATGTACCTCCAAGGGGCTCAAGCCCTATATCTGCTCTTCGAGCTGCTAAAACTATGGGATCTGATTCAGGCTCTCCGCCTCTTGAGTCTCTACCCAAGAGCAGGCCGATACAAACATCCAAAGCCTCGTTGAAATCATTAGAAGGCATGGCGCGAAGGCCTTCCATCTCATTCCAACCGTTCAAAGCAGGTTCTCTCTCATCTTCACCCGGCCGTGGAACATCATTGCAACAAGATATGCTCCAGCCTCAATCGCCTCAGTCGTTGCCTCGAACTTCTGGAATCAGTGCATTAGCGCAAGCTAGGAACCGCTCGTCACTCACAGCTGGTATGCCAGCTTCACTAAGAAGTGCCCCTTTTGTATCAGAGAACGTAGCCACGTCCTCAACGTCAAGTTCGCCAAAACCTGCTGCAATGGGCAGGTATAGCAGCAGCTTCACGCATAGGCGTGGCAGATCGTCATTTGGCGGTGCAAGCAAGATTGTCGATGATGACCAAGGAAGCAGTGGGAAACAAAGTTTATCTTCTTCCGCACAGCCAGGCTCTGGAATTCTTGCAGAAGCAGGTGCAGGAGCTAGCTCCAGTTCAGCCCAGACTGATGATGATAACATATCCGAATTTTTGAAATTACTAGACAGCAAGAAGACTCTACAAAGCTTCGAGCCATCAGGACAGGCATCTACGAACAGGACTAGTGCCCAACTGTCCAAATTTCAGTTAATGCGGGAGTCTAACAATGTATTAACCGAATCTATGTCTTCGTCAACATTGCTACATCGATCATCAAGCTCATCAAGTCGACAACTCTCAAGTATTCCTCCGATGGTTGCAGCAACATCAATGTCTGCCTCATCATCACCGGGGAAGCCAGTCTCACCCCATACCCCCCATACACCTGCTGTACCCTCTAGGCTGAGTGCAAATTCTATTGCTGAGTATTCGGAGCCTCACAGATTAAGTCATCATAGTCGAACAGCCGTCGACCCTGGACTTGAGGATGTTGCTGATAGTGAATCCACAAATGAGCTTGGTACAATTGCAATCGATATACCTACTTCACCTAGGCCTTACTATCCACATACACGGCGATCAAGCTCTGTTGCTCAACAACATAGAGCGTTGGCCGTTGAAGATGATTTAGGAGACCTTCCATTTGGTGTTCATAGAAGTATTAGTCTAGGAGCCGATGACCGTGAGCCGCCTAGTCTAAGTACACTACTTGGAACTGGCCAGGCTGCAGAGAATGTAGCAGCAACTTCCTCGCCATCTCCGAGACTTCTACAACCGGCACCACATATCTCTGAATCATCAACTGCCATGTCTCGCCAAACGTCATCTTCACTAGAAGCTCAAGACTCTGAGGTTCCCCAAGCTCCCCGTAGCAATACTGCCGGATCAACAACTTCCCCATATCGTCCCAGGTTGGGCCGAACAGGTGGCCGTGGAATGACACCGCCCCAAACAAGTTCTTACTCGAGTCTAATAGAGAGAGCAAGTGGGAGCGGAACAAGTGAAAGAGCTGGTGGCAGATACAGTTTCACCAGGACCGCTGGTACCTATGAACCTGATGATGAGCCACTACTTTTCCAGATGAGTGAGATTGGCCGAGACAATTCGAGAAGGAGCATTGAAGAGCCCAGAGGTAGTGGAAACACAAATAACAGTGAACGAGGTGGATTTGACTCTCCAAGAGGAGGCGATTCAGGTTCCAGCAGCCGCCGGGGAAGTCGGCGGGGTTGGTAAAATTGGACAAAAACCAAGGCTCAAGAACTCTGTTGGATGAATGAGGAACCTTGAAAAAAATATACGTTTCACTATTGATGCATTATACACCATTTACGGTCTGCACATATACGCGGCCTTACCGAACAGATTAAGGAGTCAGGGGCTGGGCAGGGTTTGCCCCACTACTTCTATTTGGCGTTTCGTTGTGGTTGATGCATCCTCACGGGGACAGCCAGTCTGAAATTGTATTGGATGGATAGGATTTGATACCTGGAGTTATTAAGAGTTGTGGATAGGCGAATATTTATTGAGATCAATACGACGAGAATCGATATCAACTCAAATTGAAAATTCATTTAGTGACAAATGCCCCTTGATTTTCCTGCAATAAAGCGAGAGCAGTACAAATACAATGAATACACTAACACGCACCAGCCGACGTTAAAACAAGAGATATTTCTTTACAATTTTCATGGGCGGTTTCCCCCAGCTGTGTATGGGAATCTTGTCTTCGATTAACCACCTTAGCATGTCCTATTTAGTCCTTGGGGGTGCTTTGAGTCTCTGTACAATTGTTGGTGAGATCCCACTCTAGGTAGGTTTGCCGAGGCAATTCACCCCACAACGCCCCGACTTCCGGAGTACGGGGAACCTCCATGCCCCGCAGCCCGGTAACACAACTCAAATTAGACCTCTTGGAGCATGGTTAGAGAGAGCTCCATAAGCACCATACCATGTCCACTTCTCGATGTTATATTGAACGTCGCCCACGACTTCCTGTCCATCTTCCCACACTCTCTACCAAATAATAAGAATTCCTTTAATCTCGCCCATACGGGTTGCTCATAAGAGAGAGAGAGAGAGACCTGCGGCTATTTACTGCGTCTGTAGCTGTTTCCAGCCCCACCTTCATACCTCGATATGGTTTCTGCAGTACGCATTGCACCGACTGTAAGCTCTCCCCGGTTCTCGTGAGATTGAATTGGTGCTAATCACCTATCAGAGGGCGGTGCGGGCCCTGAATCTTTTAAGAACGATTCAATATACACATCCGCCGTCGTGTCCGTGTCACGGCAACCCCTCCCACCATCACCACCAGCCCTCGTCTAATCTCCTGGCCCATGCCAAACGGAACCTGCAACGTAACTATGCCACGCCTGTCGACTTGTCCAGGCAAAAGGAGTATGCTTTTGAAATGGCCGCGTCGTCGATTCGATTCGGCCCCGGCGTTACGAAGGAAGTGGGTATGGATTTCAAGAATATGGGCGCCAAACGAGTGTGTGTTGTGACGGATAACGTGGTCAAAGATTTGGATGCAATGAAGCAAGTTGTGGAAGGCTTGACGAGAGAAGGAATCGAATTCACAGTCTTTGATAGGTGTAGGGTTGAACCCAAAGACAGTTCGTACGTATTTACTTCTCCTGCCGCCGGGAAAGGTTCTGACAAGCTGGATCTAGGATTAAGGAAGCAATTGAGTTTGCCAAACCTTATCAACCAGACGCCTTTCTCGCTGTTGGCGGTGGGTCGGTCATCGACACGGCAAAACTCATGAATCTTTACATATGTTACCCAGAAGCTGATTTCCTCGATTTTGTAAACGCTCCTCTGGGAAAGGGCCGTCCGATTGACAAGCCGTTGAAACCATTGATCGCCGTACCGACCACGGCCGGCACCGGGTCAGAAACTACTGGGACAGCTATCTTCGACCTTGTGTCGAAACGCGCAAAGACGGGCATCGCCCACAGAAACCTCAAGCCGACACTCGGCATATGTGACCCCCTGAATACTCGCACCATGCCGTCGGCCGTGCACGCGAGCTCTGGTCTCGATGTCCTATGTCACAGTCTGGAAAGTTGGACGGCCATCCCCTACTTTGAGCGGATCCCTCGCCCGACAAATCCCATCAACAGACCCGCGTACCAGGGCGCCAATCCTATCAGCGATATCTTCTCCCTACAGGCACTCCGGAGTACCGTCAAGTATCTACCGAGAGCAACGAAGGACCCCGAAGACCACGAAGCCCAGAACCAAATGCTCCTCGCGGCCACTCTTGCAGGCGTAGGATTTGGAAATGCCGGCGTTCATCTTTGCCATGGTAAGTCTCTCTCTCACTATTGAAAATCCTTCGGCTCATAGATTTTTTTTTAGGAATGTCCTATCCGATATCCGGACAGAACCCAGGCTACAAACACGCCGGCTATCAAGTGGATACGCCGATCATCCCGCACGGCGTCTCTGTGGCCGTTTCCGCGCCCGCCGTGTTCCGCTTCACGGGCCCGTCAAACCCGGAGCGCCACCTGGCCGCCGCCGAAGCTTTCGGCGTCGACATCTCCAACGTGAAGAGGGAGAGCGCTGGTGAAGTCCTGGGAGACGCCATCTCCAGGTTCCTGGACGACCTGGGTGATCAACCGAAGGGCCTCAAGGGTCTGGGCTTTAAGAGCGAGCACATCGATGACTTGGTCGAGGGCACCATCCCCCAGGCGAGAGTATTGATGTTGGCCCCTGGTTTGGCTGCCGAGGTCAACGAGGAGAGAGAGCAGCTGAGAACGCTGTTTGAGAATGCTATGGAGGCCTAAGGTTTGCGTATCTTGTACTGTGCATAAATATTAAGATTTCTTTTTTGAAAATCTGGAAAGTTATCCAATGTAACGTGAAGCTATATATAAAATGTAACTAAACTGAGTTTATATAAGAACTCAAGGATCAGAAGGGTTCGCGTTGTACATCTCAACAAGACTTTCCCCGCCATTGGATATCTGAAATTGGTCGACCTGATCTTGGGTACGAGACACTTATTTATATCAGTACTGGGGTCAGGCTGCAGACCAGATGGTTCAAAAGAAGTGAATACTATTTATAGGGTTTGGTATTTCTCGTGATCGAAAAAATCTACTAAACAATATGTATGATACATGTGAATTGAAAACGGTCCTGCTTCGGTTGCAGGTGTGTAGCCGTTAAACCGTCCCCGAAATCAATTCCTCCATTTCCGAACAAATCATCCTTCTCAATTTCGGCAAACTTTTAGTCTAGCTTCCCGCTTCCCCTTTCCTCCTCAGCTCGTCCTGGAATTCCATTATATTTCGCTATGGTATTGGCTGTCGAGAAATCCACAGTCAATTTCTCTCAAATGATATGAATTTGTCCGGATTATAGGGAACCTCATCGTCCTCTCGTGTCAGTTTTCTCTGCTTTAGCAGCGAATAACTACTCAATAGGCAGCGCTCTGTCTGTAAAAATCAGCAGGACCTCCTGGTGGTGCACTTGGTCCTGACAAATTGGGCCCTTCTGCGGATTCTGGTCTTTGGTACGGCTTGTATTGGCCTGGAGGAGCACCTTGACTTGGTAACGTTTGTCGAGCATCTGCTATGACCGGATAGCCTGCGTTTGTCGATAATGGAGCAGGGACGATGCTAGCTGGTGGAGCTTGCGGTTCATAGCTGGGTTGTTGCTGAGGATATTGCGATTGCTGCGGTGGTACATAAGCATTGTATTGCTGTTGAGCGAGCGGGGCTTGGTTATTTGCTGTAGCCCCCGCGGAATAAGAGTCTTCTTGAGAGTAGAGGGAGGCGCTGTAGGCAGAATTTGGGTTGTGTTGGTTTACTGGGGAATCATAAACAGAGGTAGCAAGTTCTTGCGGATTTGAATATGTGCTTTGTGGTCGGTGGCCAGTCTGAGGTCGGATGGGGTATTGCACAGGAGGTGGAGAACTTGTTTGGATGGGTGCTGGTTTCGAATTGGACGGGATACGTGGAGTAGGATCTCTCTTGGGGTACGGTTGTTGAGGTGGAGGACCTTGGGGTTCAGAAGGTGGAGCTTGCTGCTGTTGCTGCTGCTGGCTAACAAGATAAAAAGGAGCCGGCCCTGTCCGCTGAGGGGGGTAGCCTTGGGGCGAAGATGGCTGCTGTGGATATTGCGGCTCTATTTGAATAGTCAATACAGAACGTTGCTAAGTTGTTAGGAGTTGGTTACCTTGCTGTGGAGCTGGCGTGTAGTATCTTTGAGGATCTTGCTGTGGTGGGGCAGCTTGAGGAGGATAGCCGCCGCCGTATCCCTGATTTTGACGGCCATACTGGTATGACGGCTGGTGCTGGGTCATGGAAGCGTCCAAGAGGCTCTCATAATCCCGGCAAGATTTGATGAATCTCTCGTTAAGTTGTGTGAAATCATCTGTCAAAGTTAGGCAAGAGATCAGGTTACGAATATGGAGCAATACCTTTTCTTTGAGAATATTTTCCTATTAGTTCAATAAGTTTCGGACGGATAGCAAGTGTGGAATGGTATAACTCCTAAAACAAGTGTCAGCCTATTCAATTTACCGTCAAGGATTACGCATACGGTGATCTCATCGTTATCTCGGACGTTCAAGTCAGATGAGGAGGTACTCAATAGGGTAAGCAACTTCTCCACATTCTTAATCTCCGCAAAAACTTCGGCTTCCATTTGTGCCTCCCGTTGTAATTCCTCTGCTGTGGGATCTGCCAACTTTTCAACATAATTCAAGGGGAATATCCCGGTTTGTCCTCTCAATAAGCCTTTCCACCAGTCCTTATAGACGGATTCAAGAACGGCGATAATATCGCCTTTACGGAATGTTAATTCGTCTGGATCACTAGCATGGAAGTCGAAAAGAGCTCGGACGCGAGAAACGGTTGCTGCTGTCGTTCCAGAGGGGACTGTCTGGGGCTGCGCCGCAGGTTGCGACTGCGGAATTCCTGCAGGTGTCGATGAGGTTTGAGCTGGCTTTGCTTGGTTTGGCACAGTTTTGTCCTGAATAGATAACTTTAATGCCATTTGGAGTTCCTCTTCCTCTTTCTGACGATCTAGATCCGTAAGGCGGCTTTTTTGTGGGGCGGATGGAGGGTGGAGATTTGGATTTTGGCTCTTCAGCTTCTGGTATTGATCTCTCATAATGCCTAGATCTGGATCCTTGAACATATCTGCCCATTCTTGCATTCGTTCTAATATCTTCGCTTTCACTTGCTGATGTGTGTTTCGATCGTTGGCTAATCGTAAGAGGGCATCCGTGAATGCCCTAGATGCAAGCTCCCGGTGCATCTTCGCACCGCAATTTTGACTAAGTGCGTTGGCCAGCTATATGATCAATTAGTACAAGTCTTGGCAATAGAAGAAGACCTGTATATCTGACCTCTAGAGTATATAATTGGACGTTGGCATTGCGATGTGCCAGCCTCTTGATCATACTCGCAACCACATCCTTAGCGCCGCTGTCCTCTGTCGTCACCTTGTCGCAAACATCCATGATATATTCCCAGTTCTCGGAAGTGAGATTCTCGTCAGTCGCCTTGGCTATGGAAGGCTGAAGTCAGTAGCTGGTCTGTAGGCGGCCATTTCAAAGCTCCCTAAGCTTCATGTCCGGCCATCAGGGAAGATGGCTGTACTCACCGACGACATCGTCAAAGGCGTTCTGCTGAGCGCGGAACATCGTCGCTGTAGTCCTGTAATATCCAGTAGTGATTCCTATGGGGGTTTGAGTTGGGTGGAGGAAAGGCGATGCGAGGTTCAAGATATCGAGAGGTTGCGCTGAGGCAAGCAGAGACAGTCATGTCGAAGCTCCCCGCTAAATTTTGGCCTAAATAAGGCTCGACTAGAACGTCACTCTTGCGCGTCTTTATCACCACTCACTGCCACAATGCCACCACCATGCCACGCCTTACATTAGGCTGCCACCACGACTTAGAACAAGGAGAAGATGCAGTCAGCCCAGCGATAAATATGTAACATAAAGACGGTTTATTTTCGATTCCGAGAGGAGTATCTTCTACCTTTTTGTCTGGAAAGCTCACATGGACAAAACTAGTCTCGGAAATAGTACTTCTTTTTTCTCTAAGGGGTAATTATAAAAATCAAACCAATTCACAGTCTCATCTGATCCAACATATATGTTAATTATCAATTGTTTCTCTAGGGGAATTTGGTCCCATCAAAAGGTCAAGAAGGTCCTTCCGCCAAAGCCTGCGGAATATTCACACAGCTACTCATACCAGAAAAGAAAATAAATACATAGAAACGATTCTGTGTCAAGATCTCGAGACTACTTTCCATGCATGTTCGTCGATGCTCCATGTTAACCTGTCTCCATCCAGCTTGAAGCCAGACCTAGTATACATATAAACACGCCTTGGATCCAGCAGCCGAATACGGCATTAGAAAGCCCTAACCCAGGAACAATGACCCATGTAGAACATGGCAAGCCTGCCAGACGCTATGCTTTCAATGACTAACTTCCCTCCAAGAAGACTTCAACCAAAGTCCTCCTCAATCCATCCTTAAAAAAACGCCAGTAACTCCGTCATATATGCATAAAGAGAGGGAGAAGGGGTACCCGGGCAAACGAAATCACCACATGTCATCATCTTCGGGTTCCTCATGACCTTGTTGATCCGAAGACCCATATGGATAATACTCCTTTCCATGCCGTCCATGGCTTTCTTCGTTATATCCGTTCTCAGAATTGTGTTGAGATGCCCTGGACTGAGGACGTTTTGAATCATCATCCTGGTGGTCATAGTCAAAAATTTGAGAATCATCTACGTAATTGACACCTTCTGACTTCGAATTTTGCCCTGGCTCGGCGTATTGTGTGATACCCTAAGAATCCTTTATTATTACAATTCTGAGTTGTGAAATTTAAGAAGATAATTACCTGATGATAGTCATATCGATACTGGTCTCCACCTTCTTGTTGATATTGCTGCTGCTGCTGCTGCTCCTCTTGGTATTGCTGTTCTTGCTCCTTCTGCCGTCGTTCTGCTTCCTGCTTCTGTTGTAGTGAAGATTGAGGAATTTGCATTTGAGGATGCATCTGCTGCACCTTAGCCAAGTATGAGTACATGAAGTTACTCAAAAGGACTTGGCTGTAGAGCGCTCGTCGTGGATTTGCTAATTTTATATGTGCCATCCTGTAAATAGCTCTTTCTTCCAAAATAGAAAATCGGGTCCAGTTGTAGTCTACGTCAGGCTTCAGTTGACGCTGGGGAGGATCTGGCGAAAGAGTGCGGAGTGAGCTGCCTTTCTTCCCTCCCGAGTCACGGTCACTCTTTTTCTTGCCTCCACCAAAGAAAGAGGAAAAGAGACCGTCCTTTTCCTTCTTGTTTTCGCCGCCTGACTTGCGACTACTCTCCTTTTTCCTCTCATCTTGCAACCTATTATCCATATTATCTCGGTCAAAGACCAAGCTTTCTCGACCTCTGGGAGCACCGGTATCCATGGTAGATTGTAAGACGTCCAAGCGAGCATTATCAGAAGCAGCCTTCGATTTGCTTCTTTTATGGTCATCATCTTTCTTCTTTTCTTTCTTCTCTTTCTCATCACTGCCTTTGAACCAACCCCAACTGGGTTTTCTTATCGAAGAACTATCCGAGTCGTCCTTGTCCTTCTTAGACTTCTTCTCCGGCTTCTTTTCATCAACGGTGGGAATGAAAGTGAGACTATCAGTTCTTCCACTGCTTCCGGGCAAGGGTGATGGATGCTGGGCCATATCATTCAAGGTCGGCGACGCAGCCAACACTCTTGGGGCTGTGGAGTTGGAGTTCTGTCGGTCTAATGGGGGGCGCTTGCTTGACCTTGCGGGTGGCTCCGGAGGAATTTGTTGGTGGATCTGTGGATAGGCTTGCGATGATGACCTTTCCGGAAATTGGTGGACCTGTTTGACTGGCTCCGGATCGGATAATTCTTCAGGCGGAGGAGGCGTTTCAACAATGCGTGGCACGGGAGTGTCACTTCTTGGGAAAGTATTGCTTCTAGGCAATGATCCCGGCTGCGGTAGCATCGGAGAGCTCTCGCTGCTCGTTGAGGTTGGTGTATTTGAATTCGCGTTAAAATCGTCAAAACTGCCCTCTGGAGAGGCAGTCGAGGGGCTTGCTAGGTTTTGAATTCGACGACCTCCTCGATTAGGCCTGGAAAAATTCTCTGTCGATATCGGCTCTGATAACACCTTTGTTAAGGTGAAGCTACCAGATGGTCGGCCATCCACAGGAGAAGACATAGGAGATTCATCTCCTTCTCCCTCGCCTCGAATAGAACCAGCTCTTTTAGAAAAAGGCACCCTCTCCCCCTTCCTCAGACTTCCCCTTCTGTAAGTTGTTCTTGTAGATCTTCTCAATCCAATGCCTGGCGCTTGCGGTAATATCGGCATATCCTCTTCTACAGACACCTCTCTTTGCCCAGCTGGTCGATTACTTGTATCAAGGGTCAATTTTTGCATCGCTTTCGAAGGATCCCTAACCAACGACTCCAATTCTTTCAGGTCTGCAATTTTAAGTTCAGGTGCCAGATTGCCTGACAAACTCTTTTTCCGTTCTAATTGTTCCGCACCATCCGTGTATCCAGATGCACCTCGACCACCCTCATTGTCAATCTGCCGTGATAACATCGATTTCTTCCTTCTTAATCCGCCGCTGGAACCACTGCGCTCAAGTCCATCTGGTGACAGCGCTGGCTGTTCCCCAGACCGTCTTTTGATCGACTGTACTCTGTTCTCGAGAAAGGTTTTGAATTCCATAGGAGCCAGCTCAGGATGGACCCGCGCCGGAACCCAAAAAAGCCTGGAAGGGTCATCTTCATCATCGTCACCGGTAGGAGCTACTGATGGCATCAATGACACCCCTTGAAATGAAGGTAAATCTGGGTCACTTGTATTTCCAACATCCATCGACATCCGCCGTAACGCCTGGAGGTTGCTGAGCTCTTGCGCAACTGCAGCCGGATCTGATTCATAATCGATGTCATTAAGGGGGAACTGGGCGTTTGCAGTATCGGACGGGGTACGATCCCGTAGGGATAATGAAGGCGAAACCTGTCCTTTGTCAAAGGAATTGGTCCTGGGACTTTGCAACATTGCAGGTGAGGTGTGCGCTTTCTTCACTGTGTTCCCATTTACAGTTGGTAGGGGTCTCGACCTCGAGCTTTTATTCGATTCGAAGAACGCGTCCTCTGATTCGATGGACTCCTGCAGCGGTGAAGAAACAAAGCTTAGAGGCCGAGAATCGCGTTTTGAATAGTCATCGTCTCCATACATATCTCCGATTGCTTCAGTGACGTGATGATTGGTATCACTTATCGACAGTTGACCACCATGACCACGGCGGCTGGCAAAGCTCCCGCCAATCTCTCGGGGTCTCGAGGAGGTCTACAGAAAAAGGATGGTTAGCAAGTCGCTTGGGGTCGTAAATATGTCATGCAATCTGCAAATCGCAAGGAGATACTGTGCAACGTCTCGTGCTAGCGTACAACAACGAAACGCACTGGGGGTTCTGGTCTTTGACAGGCAGGTCACAGGAGAGTTGGTTCAAATATCGCAGATCTAGGAGGTCCACAACAGCAGAAGGCCACATACCTTCATCGGGAGTCGAGATGTCTGGGAGTTCGCTCCCCTTGCTGCGTTGGAACTACTAGCACCGGCTGGTCCCCTCGAAATCGTGATCTCATCTGGAGGCTTTTGGCAAGAGTCGAGTATCTGCTAGGAAGGATAGGTCAGTTGTCACGGCTCGCAGGTGTCGAGGTATCGTGATCGCATGGCTTGGAAGTGGGATTCAAGTCGAGTGATTTGGCTGGGCTAAGTTTGATGGAGGTCGACTGAGGTGGTGGAGTTCGGTTCGGTCATTTGGATTTGGAGCCTGTAGTTCAAGTTTAAGCGACGCCCTCTGATTAGCCGTGAAGAGACGTGGATCCTGATTTGCTTCGTTTGGCAGGCAAGTCAAGTGCAAGGCAGTCCGAGGGAGAACGAGAACGAGAACTAGAACTAAAACTAGAACTAGAGCTATAAGACCCAGGAGCCGGCACAAAGAGATGCGCGAAATACACAGGATGCACGCAATCCTCTACTGTCCTGTGCTGTGCTGTATATCGTATAGTGAGGTTACACTCTGGGCCATGCCGTTGGCGTTGGCAGCATGCGGGCGCCTGACGGCGGGTTGCGAACTTTCGTGAGGCTTGGTACACTAGGTACATTACCGTACACACTACCGCTCCGTCAGGGCAACCCCCCTTTTCCCTTCTCCTTTGCGATCTGGGACGGGGCTCGCAGAAACCTCTCCAACCTGGTTTCCGCTTTAGACCCACAGCGCTTAAATAAATCACCACAAAGCACTCCCGAACGATCCGACGAACCTTGGTCGACATCCCCTGATTCTTGCAGGCAATAGAGGCTATATTTGCAAGACGGTTTTTGTGATCTTCTCCCCCTGCAGGCCTGGCTCGGATCATTATTCTGAGTAGGTGCCGGATTTTATGGCGTGCAGTGGCGATATATATGTGTGAACCATCCGCTCTTAATGCGAGACGCGAAGAAGATAGGAACACAAGGCGATCAATACAATCCCAAGGATCAAAGAAATTATAAAATTTTGACGTTATACTACCAGGGAGAGTTTGTGGCTTAGATTTGCGCGGCCTAGCAGCTGAGAGGTTATTATAACGACACTTACAAGTCAGGCTGGAGGCCCAGATCTCGACCGATTCTTTGTTTAATCAAAGTTCAAATTTGGACAGAAACCTCTCCCTCTCTGCAAGTAGTTGAACTCTCCCAAGAGATTTAGCAATAAACACTAGCAATACAAACTAACGGTATACTGTACATATGGACTAAACTTGCAGCCAGGTACTTGAGAAAATATGGTCACGTGTCCATATCAAAGGTCAGATCCCCTACCAATTTCGGCACGGTCCATACTCGAAACTCTATCCTTCTGGCACCTCCAATCCTGGGAGTTCTTTAATACCACTAGTTATTTCCCCGCATTTCCTGGCTTTCGTATTGATTGTATCGCAATATACCTTAGCAAAACTTTCCCAATGTGGACACGTCGAGTGCTGTGTTTGGGCATGCCATCTACGGTGCATCCATCTCTCTTAGCGGTTAAGATGTTCGCCAAAAAGGGAGAGAACGTTCATCAAGGCCTTCTATCCTATTGGAAACTTTTTTTTCTTTTTCTTCCAGTTATTAATTTCCACAATGTCAAGATTTGATTGTGTTTCTAGAGGTTCTAAGGAAGCAGATTCTCTGAGAGAATACTTCCTTCTGCTGATTTATTGACAAGAATGTCAAAAAAAAACTTAACTTTATACGACTGCGTACTGTTCTTCCCCGCCTTCCATGCCAGGTCTCAGGAAGAATCATTTTGCCGGCCTCGGACAAATCAATATCACTCTCGGTTTTTCCCTACCGAGTCAAAGTTTTCGATAGCCATTGATCATGATTATTTTTCATGAAAAATGTTTCAATGTATACAAGTAGGTCAACCTACATTAGATTCGGGCCATCCATGCAACTAGAGGTTTCATGCTTGCTTACCCCTTGGAATCACATCTGGTCATGGGCGATTCAAAGTTTATGTCCCGTTTTCTGGCACTTCTTCCGCTACTGTTCTCAGCATCTGCTCTCTCCCAAGGATGTTGGAAGAACACCACGTGCAGCGGCCCAGCAGATACCGCTTTCCCAGGACCATGGCAATCAAATATATTCGCACCGTCTTCTAGGACCGTCTCCCCAGCGAGTATTCTGTCAGTGTCTGGGGAGAAAATTTCCACGTTTGAAGGAACAGCTCAGCTCTCAGGGAATGGCTCGGTACTTGTATTTGATTTCGGAATTGAAGTTGGCGGTTTGATATCACTCAATTATTCCACGTCTGGGGAGGGAGCAATCGGGTTGGCGTTCACGGAGAGCAAAAATTGGATAGGAGAGTGGTCTGATTCCTCAAACGGGGGCTTTAAAGGGCCAGACGGCGCTATCTATTCCAACTTTAGTGCTGCCAGTACGTACGCTTACACGATGCCGGACAAGAGCCTGCGTGGAGGCTTTCGGTACCTGACCCTTTTCTTGATTACTAGTGGAGCGACAAATGTCAATATCCAAAATGTTAGTCTCCAGATCGGCTTTCAGCCCACGTGGTCCAACCTGAGGGCATATCAGGGGTATTTCCACTGTAGTGATGAGCTACTGAATCGGATTTGGTATAGTGGCGCATATACTTTGCAAACAAATTCTGTTCCAGTAGATTACGGTCGTCAGGTGACTTTTATGACCAAAGGTTGGGCGAACAATGGAACTATGGGTCCGGGCGATACCATTATTGTGGATGGAGCAAAGAGGGACCGAGCTGTGTGGCCAGGTATTGCCTCTAAAATTCGTGGAAGATGATACATCAAGTTAGCTAACTTTTGTTCTTGAAGGCGATATGGGAGTTGCGGTTCCGTCCACCTTTGTGAGCATTGGAGATCTGAATTCTGTTAAGAATGCACTACAAACGATGTACAACTATCAAGTAAGCTGTATTGCATCTCTTATTTTGCATACAAAAATAATTTGCATTCCTAGAACCCTACGACAGGTGCGTTTCCAGAGGCTGGGCCTCCCCTTCTTCAGCAAGGGTCAGACACATATCATATGTGGACAATGATTGGAACTTATAATTACTTGTTGTATGGCAACGACACGGCCTTTCTCCAACAGAACTGGGCTGGGTATTTAAAGGCCATGACTTATATTCACAACAAAGTTGGCTTTAATGGCCTCCTGTACGTCACAGGTCTAAGAGATTGGGCAAGATGGCAAACGGGATCTAATGGAAGTGAACCAAATATGATGTAGGCACCTGAAAAGCTGTATACGGACCAACTAATACCCCATTTAGCCTTTATCGTACCCTCATTACAGGTGCTCAACTAGCTAGATGGGCGGGAGATACTACAAACCTCACTAAAGTATGGGAAGGCCAAGCGGTATCCCTTCGGATAGCTATCAACACCTACTGCTGGGATTCTGGATACGGCGCATATAAAGACAATGCCACAGCCACGAATCTCTACCCGCAAGATGCGAACAGCATGGCGGTTTTATTTGGAATCGTTGATACCCCCGCCAACGCAGAAAGTATCTCTAGCAACTTGCTCAAAAATTGGACACCAATCGGAGTAAATAGCCCTGAACTCCCTGGAAATATCTCTCCTTTCATTTCTAGTTTCGAAATTCAGGCACATTTCTCGATTGGACAGACCTTGCGGGCGCTTGACTTAATCCGGAGGAGCTGGGGATGGTATATCAACAATCCTCTTGGAACAGAGAGTACCGTTGTCGAAGGTTATTTGATAAATGGGACATTCGGATATCGATCGAGTCGAGGCTATAACTACGATGCCAGCTACGTATCTCACTCTCACGGTTGGAGTTCTGGTCCGACTTCTGCACTTACTGAGTTTATACTTGGACTTAGCGTGACGGCTCCAGCGGGGACCACATGGCGATTGGCTCCTCAATTCGGGGATTTGAAATCTGCCGAAGGAGGCTTTATGACCGGCCTAGGGAAATACCAAGCTCAGTGGGAACTGCAGGGTGATGAGTGCACTCTGAGCTACGACGTACCGACAGGAACGGCAGGCGAGGTGATAGTCCCGTGCTTAGTTTCCGGGCAAATCCCAAATATCACGGTGGATGGAAATCCCGTGCCGCGTGAGATGAATGCACAGATCAATGGCGACGCTGTTGTCTTGCATGCCGCGGGTGGGAGGCATACAATTGTTGTACTATAACAAAAATATGACGAGGGCCTGTATGCAGAAGATCGATCGAACGTGCGTCGAGAAGAATAAACCCTGTTTTCCGTGCATGAGACCGAGGCAAGGCAGCTGAAAATCGAGACCATCCTCCTCGACATCGAAAAAGAAGGCCGAAACTAGCACGTGCTGCAACATCAAAGAAGCCTTTTACCAAAGTTGTTTTCTATCCTATCTTGCCATGGGTCATATTGCAAATCCTTCATAACGCGCGTAGTGTTTCGATTCCTATTCAGGGTCAATTTACCACTCTGGGACAGATTTATACTTGGGAACCATTGTAAAATTTGGGGATATTTCTTAGCCAATCCGTGCAGGTGCCCAGTTCGGCCACTTTGTTCTATGTCGGAGAGACAGCTCCCCACTAAGAAATCAGGGTCCTCGAGTCGAGAAAGTCAAAAAGAGCTGCTAACTCGCTTGCAGGCCGTGGGGTGGAGGCTGTGCATACCCAAATGTGTGGAATGCCCAGATTCGTATGGTGTTTGTGGAGAGATTGAACGAGACTAGATTGCAGAGTAGTAATGATGTGTAGTGTAGTGCCATGTAGTGCAGGATAGCTTAGGATGGAGACAGGATGTAGTGTCGTGGTGGGAGGACGGTTGTTGGAGCTATAGTATATTGTTGTTGTTCTACTACGTCATCGATGTTGACGATACACAATTTATGCGACACCAAATGCCATCATGGAACTAACCACTGTACTACTTACTGTCCAAGAAACCGAAACCCTACAATAAAAAACAACATCCACCAACCCTCGAAATATATATATTATCTCCTCGAATCCCCTCCTACACCTATAATCTCTTTCTTTCCCATACAGTACTTTTCTCCCTCGTATTCCCATTACCCACTCTCAGCTCATTCAGTCCCCAGGTCTCCCCCAAGCGGTAAGTTCAGCTGCCCCTTTCCATCGCGCACTCGGGGAATGGGAGATTGACGAATGATTTGCACTAGGATCTCACGAAAGTGGTCGCAGTCGCACCCCACTACAATTATTCCCTCAAAAGAAAACCTATGTGAGACCATCCTTCACTTCAGGAAACGCGCTTACTGCCCGACTATTTCTTAATCTCCAGTCCAAATTTCATTTTCATCTTCATTTTCATATCTGCATTTAAACACTCCTTCAAAAAATCACGGCTCCAAATTTCAGAGATACCACCGACTAACGCAAGATGCTTAAGCAGCAACTCAGCTTCAGAATGGCCGAGAAGCCTGGCCTTCCAGGGTCCCATCCGGTGACAATGCCGAATCGTCAAGCGTCGGCTTCCAGTGCCATCAGCGACGATGCTGTACCCACCACAGATCCGAATGATGTGAGTATTTTTAAACCCTCCCTTCTATTCCGGCGACATCGAAGCTGATGGATTGCGACTGCAGACCGCGGAACTACTGGCAGAGCGTCTGCAAGCTTGGAAGCATGCCGTGGGATATCTGGAAGAATACATAGGCGCAACAGAGAAGATTAACAAGGCGCAAGCCAAGGAATTTGAGAAAGTCTTGAAGGTAGGCGCAATTATCTCCATTCCGGGTCTATTTTACTAATGGCATAGACTATACAAAATCCTCTGAGAGAGGGCAACCATTTCGATCAAGATTTGGGTGGAGTTGCAGGACTGTTTGAAAACATGAGGCAAAATACCCAGGTTTGTTGAACCTTCAAAACTAAGAAGGAGCCCCGCTAACTCTTAGAAGGGATTGATCAATACTCGTCTCGAGACCGAAAAGAACCTCAAAGGCTCTGTTCTCCCTATCCTCGACCGTTTACATAAGGAAATCAAGAACAAGTCGAAGGAGCTTGCTTCAGGGGCTGCCAAGAGCGCCAAGGAGGTTGAAAAGGCGCGAAACAATACACAGAGACACATTGAGCTTCTCGGCCAACACACAGCCGGCTTTTTGTCCAGCGGAGGCAGAATGTCCGCTGCTGAAGATCCATATGTCGTGCAGAGGGGCGTGTATCACCGCTTGGGCAAGCAAGTTATGGAGGAAAATAATAACAAACACGACCTGATTGCGGTTCAGCAGAACTTTGCGCAGTTCGAGACCCACGTCATAGAAGTCATTCAGTCGGCCGTTATGTCCTTCAACCAGTTTGTAGGTGGCCAGGCTCAAAAGGAAGAGCAGCTCTATGCAGACATGACCAACAACGCTCAACAAATACCTCCTACCTTCGAGTGGACTAAGTTCGTGGAGAGGAGTAAACATATTTTGGTGGATCCCAGTACTCCCGATCGGACCATGGATTCCATCACATTCGCCAACCAAGACCATAGAAGCACTAAGGCCTTGATCGAGGGCACCCTGGAGAGGAAATCTCGCAACAAACTCAGCTTTGCAGGTTTTTCTACGGGCTACTACGTCGTGACCCCCAGCAAGTACCTACACGAATTCAAGGACAGCGACAACATGCGCAAGGACCCAGTCCCAGAACTCTCCATCTACCTGCCAGACGCCACCATCGGTGCGACCAGCGGGGATAAATTCAATGTGAAAGGCAAGGACGTCAGCAAAGGCATAAGCAGCAAGCTCTCCGGCTCCTCAGAGCTGGCATTCAAAGCCCACACCGCCGCTGACGCTCAGAAGTGGTTCGAGGTCATCAGATCTGTCGTCGGCTCCGCTCCAGCAGGTAGCGACCCTACCTCGCCCATCAGCCCCGTGGAGCAGCAACACGCATCTAATCCTCCGTTGTACAACGAACCCGCAGCAGAGGAGAAGAAACTCGCTCCCTTGCAGACTTCGACTGTGAGTGGTGGCCACACTGTAGCTTCTCCTGTCGCGGCTACACCTGTCGCGGCCGCAGCGCCAGCCGGTGCTGGTCACGTAGCCTCGCCGACTGTCGCTAGGGTTGAGAACAAAGAGGAGCTCGTTTAATTTGAGATGATTGAGATGAAGTTTGGATGACAGAAAGCGAAATACGCGAGGCAGTTTTGAACTCGGATTCCTGGATACTGAAATATGGTTTAATGTGTAAATATGGTGGAGAATGTTTGCGTCCTTGTGAAGAATAACAATACCTCTTTGAGATTTTAATAAATGCAAAATATACTCTTATATATATATATAACGTGGTTTACCACCGAGTCGATCATATCACCGAGTCGATCACTTTTCCCCACCCCACCACCTAAAGAATAAGAT
>JAPZPC010000177.1:0-79315 GCA_037952705.1 Haplographium delicatum
AACCGCCCCAGGCAAAGCAAAAGCAAATTGAAACGTCAACTCAAATTGTTTCCCGCTACCGAGCTCAACCCCCCCCCCCCCCCCCCCTCCCCACCCCCCCCCCCCCCCACCCCACACTTCCTTCCCCCCCAATTGACTTGACCTTCCATCCTATTCCCTCGTGGTCGCTCTGGTCCAGCCGCGCACTTCGCCTTTCGGGTCCTCGTCCTGGCCCCGACTAGCCTCGCCTTGCTGTCCTGCTGCTGCCGTTGCGAAAAGCGCCGTGCATGTTTGCATCTCCGTCTGCGTCTGCATCTGCTCCTGCTCCTGCTCCTGCTCCTGCTCCTGCTCCGACTCCTGCTGGTCTCTCACCGCCGTCGACTCACGTACGATACGGGACATTGGCCCTCCAACGGCTCTGTTGACCTCCGCGCAACCTATCAGCGATCCAGCGCATTCGCAGTTGCATGTCGTGCCATTGAATTGTCCTCGAGAAACTCCCAGGACCACAGAGACCCAGACTCCACATTGCCAACTCCTGCACAACGCACCGCACCGCACGCATTCATCCGCAAAGCCCCAATCCCCAATCCCCCATCATCCCAATCCCAGACCCCACGAGCTAAGGCGGCCCCGTTCGCGACCAAACAAGGCGCGCCTTGTGCTTCTCGAAAGTCCTCATTCTGAGCAGAGACCCTCCGCCAGATCCCTGGGGACGTGGAGGTTGAGTAAGCCCTGCGATCTCGTTGCATGAGAGCGGAAGGTCAAACTGACGCGGTTAAGTGCAGGGTGAACAAGCAATTCTTCCACCACCTCCACTCATCATCTGCGCCAAACTACCGGTGAAAAAAAAAAAAAAAAAAACTGCTGCTGCATTAGACTCCCTGTCCAGATCTGGATAGTCTAGGCTGAGAAAAGAAGGCTTCTGCTTTGACGATCGTCCTGCGATCTCGCAAGGCTGCTACGACAGCTGTCATCGGCCAACGCAACTGTCCAAGGAAATCCCACACCGAGTCCTGCACCTTTCCGCTGATTAAAATGTCTGCATCTCCCCCCAAGGAGGATGTTGAACAATCGGGTGTACAATCGGGTGACGACCCAGATACGCAAATGAATCAAGACCCACACGCCTCAGGTCTGGGCTACGAGTTCGAGGTCAAGGAGCAAGACCGATGGCTTCCAATAGCAAATGGTTAGTCCTCTCTACCTTCTTCCTGATTTGCGCACAAGAAATTCTCCGCATCTTGGACCTCGCGGTGACTGGCATCGCTTCGACCATTACACGCGCATGTCCTACGAATTGGCCAGTCATTTTGCTGGACGCGCAAACGCTTGACGTCTTAGTTGTATCACGGCGGCCACAATCCTATCATGTCCCACGATTCTTCATCTCCATCTCCCCCCGCCTCGCGGGCATCAAAAGGGCCAACTTATGGCGACCAGTCCATAGCTAACGCTGCTCCAGTGGCACGAATCATGAAAACCGCCCTTCCAGAAAATGCAAAAATTGCAAAGGAAGCCAAGGAGTGTATGCAAGAATGCGTGAGCGAGTTTATCTCGTTCATCACTAGCGAAGGTCAGTCTTGTTTCCGGCCTCGAGGACCCCCTTTCACTTGCCGTGGCTAATGAATGGTCCCGTTATAGCTTCCGAGAAGTGTCATCAAGAGAAGAGGAAAACCGTCAACGGAGAAGACATCTTGTTTGCCATGACCTCTTTGGGCTTTGAGAACTATGCCGAGGCGCTCAAGATCTACCTCTCCAAGTACCGAGAAGTGAGTGCCGACCTCGAGTCTTTCTAACCATAATGTTCACTGAGAGCTGACCGTGAGTAGACCCAATCGACAAGAGGCGAGAATCGACCTGGAAGCCAAGGGTTCGGGTCGACGGCCGCAGCAGGGTCAGGCGGGGCCGCAAATGCAGCCTCATCAACATTCCCAGGAGGAGCCGAAGGAGCCAACAATATCCTCGGTGCCCAACCAGGGGAGGGTGCTGAGCATGACAGTGGTTCTTACGGAAATATGTACAGTGCTCAAGTCACGAGCGGACACAACGGCGCAACGGGCGGGGAGGGTTATTGAGATTCCAAGGGCTTTCACTGAGTACATAGGCGTACAGGTGTTGTGGTGACAAGATGGATATGGGCAGTATCTTCTCTGAATGTATTGACTAAGAATAAGGTATCGGGATGGATCGCAAATACGAATGGAATGATGGGCTACTTCTAAGACGCTTGCGAGGTGTATGTACATGAGGGGCGACGACCAAAAGTCTCCGGTGTGTTTGAGTGGGTTGATATCTTTCATTTTTATTTGCTTTTAGAGTTCTTCGCTCTTGTGAGCAACAATGACGGAGGTGGCTCATGATTGGGAGATCATACAGGCCGTAAGAACAGTATGGTAGGAGGATAAACAGTCCTCAAACAAGTGGCAAACTAATATTATTCCGTGTCACCATCCATCGGTCATTCGTATGTTTGCAGTCATGACCTCTAAACTCTGAATCCATAAGCTTTTTATTATTACTGATAACTGCCTCGAAGCCTCCAGCCTGTCAGATATAGAGACAGGTACATGAGTCATTCATTACTCTTAGTTAAGTTTTTGATAACTGCCGTTACTTGGGGAGACGGGGTGTGTTCCAATACGTGAATACTTAGATCAAAGCTACCTGAGATGAATCATGCTTGAGCAATCCGCCTTAAAAGTAGTTTCAAAAGGAGATTATGTTTAAGCACAAGAAACTGACTCAAAAGAACTCAGAATCCCCCCTGCTCATAGTAAATTGACTGACAAAAGTAATCATTTGTGGTTTCCACAGGAGTCACTCGGCAGCCTGATCAGTTTGGCAGGTTGAAAAATGGCACGTGCGCAAGCGGGCCTCCTGTCCGCTTGAAAGTTCTAAAACCAAATTAATTTTCTAACACAACCCGCCACAACGGTCTCCAGCAAGTAAAGACGGTCGACAACCCGATCTGCGCATAACTCGCTCTCGAACGTCTCGCAATCGGATCCATGATACATCTAAACACGTCTTGATCCTGCGAGAAATCGTGGCCACATTCCATGGTATCTCTCGTTCCGGCTGCAGGGCCTGCAGGGCCTGCAGGGCCTGCGGTCTCCAAACCAAGCAAGCCCCTTCTTCGACGAGCGACCCTCTCTGGCACTGTTCGCAAATTGGCAGATGCAGACCTAGACGAGGATCTCCCGTCTGCCCCTCCAAGCCCGAGTAAGAGACCTCGAGTAACCTTCAACCCAAATGTCGAGGAGAAGGTGATGGAGGTATACCAGGCCAAAGGACGAAGTTTAGATGTTGTGAGAGTGGAGGTGAAGAGGGCCATCGAGGCGCATTTGAAGGGCGATAGCGAGGAGTATGATGCTATCAAGGAGGCTTTTTCGCCGACGAGAGAAGACGATGACGATGATGCAGATAGTTACAGCGATAAGAAAGCGGATCTGAAGACATATCTACTAGTACTTACAAGCTATGCTTCCCTTCTTAATAAAGGCTGCTCGGGCTTGATCAAGGCAGTTCTTGCGTGTGAATGGATGGGAAGAGATGATGGCTTTGTGAAAGCTTATGTACATTTCCTAGGAAGTTTGGCCAGCGCACAGGGTGCATATGTAGGACTGGTGCTTGGAATGCTGGTGGGCCACTTTCATGGAGGTAAGGCGTCCGTCACTGTCGGTTTGACACATGGTCTAATATCTTATCCAGTCCGACTATCCAGCGGCCGTCTTCCAGGCTGTGCAGATGTCAGTCGAGATCAGCTCTCATCCAGAGTTCATGTCGCACTCAAATACCTCCTCCGTCTCATCCCGTCTGCCAGTAGTACACTATCACCGATTATCGCCGCGAAATTCCCACACGCCGATGAGAGCAAGAGACTCCATGTCACATATATCGAGAATCTAATCCGTGTCGTGGACTACGCTCCAGAGTTGAAGTCCGAGATATTTGCTGTGGTCACAGACCGGCTCGTTAAGATCGACGTACAAATGCAAGTAGACCTCGATGATCTTGACGATGATGTGGCTGCCGCAATTGTTCATGCCCTTTCGCTCAATCCATCTCATGAAAATGAGGACGAAGATTCTGACAGCGATGCGGACTCGGTCACGAGTGATGAAGATCTGAACAGCGACGCCAAACGGATAAAGGAGGTTCAAGGGAATGTGGAAAAGATGGATGCCATTCTTGATCAACTATTCAACATATACAGCCCCTATTTCGCCAACCCGAAAAGCATAGAGGCTATCACTATGTTCGAGACTTTATTAAGCCATTTCGCAACTATCATACTCCCTACCTACCGCTCTCGGCATACACAATTTCTTCTCTTCCATTTCTCACAATCATCCGAGCAATTCATAGACCAATTCGCTGGGACTTGTGTAAAGCTTGCCTTTGAATCTGGCCGGCCGGCAGTCCTAAAGCAATCAGCAGCCGCATATCTAGCTAGCTTTGTCGCAAGAGGCGCTCATGTCCAGCCACATATAGTGTGTACAGTCTTCGAACTTATTGGGAAGAATCTCGATATCATCCGTGCCGAAAACGAGCGTACCTGTCGCGGTCCAGATTTGAAGCGCTACAGCACATTCTACGCCATGACACAGGCGTTACTATACATCTTTTGCTTTCGATGGCGAGATCTCATCACCTCTTCTGACATATTGGAAGAAGATGACCCGGCAGCTTTCATCAGTCAAGATCTGAATTGGACGCCTGGAATAAAAGAAACCTTGACTCAGACCATCTACTCAAAACTCAACCCGCTCAAGATCTGCTCCCCCCCTATCGTAGCGGAATTCGCCAAGATCGCCCACCACCTACGATTCATGTACGTCTACCCGCTTCTCGAGACCAACAAGCGAATACGCCTCAGCCAGTTCTCTTCCAGCCAAGCGAATGGAGCACTGAGAGACACAGGTAATGGAGGCAATGACGAGAGTTGGCACCAACTCGATGCATATTTCCCCTTCGATCCTTACCAACTTCCCCTGAGTAAACGCTGGGTGGAAGGCGACTACGTGCAGTGGAAAGGGATCCCGGGAGTCAACCAAGAAGACTCGGACGATGACAGTGGCGATGACGAGGCCGACGAAGATGTCGATATCGACGAGGATACGGCGACAGATGGTGATGACGACGAATGAACGAATTTTCAGACTAAATGTCAAAGCGTTTTTGAAGCCTGGAGTAATTAATCATGTCGTATGGAGTTTCTGTTGCTTTTAATGTTTATTCGAGCATTTTCTGATATAATGAATGTTTTGGTGTGAAAGAAACGGTTTTTTTTTTTGCGCTTGGGAAAAAGTTGGCATGCAGGATCAATGCTCGGAATCGCATATGGCATGCATCGGTGGCGTTTTTGATATCAAATTCAAGGTGGTTACGGTTTTTACGTCTTCAACCCCCCACCCCCCCCTTTTCTTTTTACGGCAAGCCGAGGGGTTGAAGATCTGTGGTGGTTTTTGCGTCTCATAGAGTCAAGTAGATGTCTTTCTTAGTGGGGATGAGGACTTCTCTCCCAGTAGATAGAAACCGGAATGTCACATTTCAATTGTGAAAAGCGGATATTTCTCAAGCTGTTTGTGATACTCTTCCACTACTACTAAAGTACATTCAAACCCTTTTAAATGGCTGATGATCACACCCTTACACAATTATCATCATACCACAGCCCAAGCGCGAAAAGAAACTTTTTGTGCGGCTTGAGAAAGAGAAAAAAAAGAAGAAAAAAAGAAGTAGATTCTCGAGGGCTTTTATTTTTTTTTCATTCATTCAAGTTACAACGCCTTGACTATGCTCCTCTCGTCAAACAGATCCTTCAAAATACCCATCCTACAGGCCTCCCAGTCCGGCACACTCATCGAGTAGGTGCTCTCGAATGCGAAAATGCTCAACTGGCTGAAGAACGGCCGCAAGACCTTCCCCACCAGTTCGTCTTTCCTCTCCCAGCTCCCTTCGTCGCTGATGCTGCCGGAGCCGATCAGTGGTCGGCGGGTTGTGCTGCTCGCCGCGTGGATGGCCGACGACTCGGTGTGCGTGGTCGAGGCGACCGCGGTCGCGCCGAGCTCTTCGGACAGTTCGTCGATCAGGGCGGCGGGCCGGAAGTGCGGCGGCCGGTAGACGGCGTCGATGGTATCGGTGATGAAGAGCCACTCGTGTAGTTGGAAGTCGTCCGGGGCGATGCAGAGCAGCGTGTCGAGCAGCTTGCACGCTTGCAGGATCGAGTGGTTGTTGTAGGTTTCCGACGCGGTGCTGTGGTCCGGTGCGACGACAGACGAGATGACCGCTTGCAGTTCTGCGTTCAGAACGGGCCAGAGGGTGGCTAGGTGGACGGCTGATGTCTTGAGCACTAGCGCTCGAAAGAGGAGATATATGTCTGCTCGGGTCGTGGATGATGGCGAGGAAGTCGTGGTGGCTGAAAGTAATTCGACCATCTTCTCCTGTATCAGTGGCAAGTCGGTAACCAAGTTGTCGTCGACCGTGGCAAGAATCAGAGTCGCCATACGTCGCAGGTTGAGCTGTGTCTTTCGATCGGCTTCAAGTCGAGCGGATGTAGCTCCCACGCCGAAGACGATGCCGGCCGTGGTAGGGGCCACTATTCTCGAGAGAAGTTCTGGCATCCGCTCTTTGTCACTTAGACTCCATTGTCTCAAAAGAGGGAGCCAGTCGCTTTCGACCAGCGAGATCGTATTTCCAAAAAATCTAGAATCATTGAATGCATCACCTACATCCTTCTTCCACGATTTCTGAGTGTTTGGCAACCTCGCTAGTTGGTAAAGGAGTACCAAGGCACTCTTTGAGACGTTCTCAGGGAACGATTTCGATCTCAAAGTTGGCCCAATAACGCTCGCTGATATCGAGTTGGCAGCATTAAGAATACGATCAGGCTCAACAAGAATTTTAGGAAGGTTTGGTGCAATGGAGGCTAAAATACCAACAACATCATCAGATCTTGGAGCTGGGCGAGATTGCGTGCCATCATCATCCGAAACACTCTCGAAAGCCATTGGCCTGGTCGTAAATATCGCGGTGAGCAGTCTGAGAAATAGGTCCTACAAATAATCAGCTTTACTTGGTTTAGAGGATTCGACATGACCTACTCCTAGTTCTCTTCTCATTTTACGCTGCTCACCGAAATTTGTATTATCTACCTTCTCACCTAGTATTGCAGCAAACTCTAGCAAGCTTGGCAGAGTCTGTCGGTGGGGAAACGGATTGGCCAATATATCTTTCAGGAATGTCATGCAGTCTGTCCATATTTCGTCCATTGCGTCATCTTCTAGTGAGCTAGCATATTCAACTAAGAATATAACTAGGTCTGTATCGCTCAAAGAAGCGGTCAAAGTTGACTTTCGGCTCGGGTCCAAGGCATTTGGGTTCGTACGACTATATATTGCGTTGAATATAGCCGGTATAGTATGCTTTGGCCTGGAGCCGTTAAGGACATGAAGCAGATTGAACACAATGTTTGATTTCGAATCATTATTAGCTTTCAAAGACTGCTGCCAAAGTTCGACAACGGTCTCTAGGCATTCGAGAGCCTCAGCAGCGAACAGGTGCTCAAGAAGCCTTCGAGCCCGGTTCCTCATACGCAGAGAGGTATAATTAAATGAAGCGGCAGATTCTGAATCTTGAAAATTCCCATCGTTTCCTCCCCAAGACCAGATCAAAAAGCAAATTCGTACGGCATCTTGAAATGAAAGTAAAACTGTGAGGCGATTGTTGGCGGTGATACTCCTCGCCTGGGGTGTCTCCGATGCAAAGACACCCGACACCATGTTTCCAAAGAAACCTTGTGGCAGTTCCGGACTTTTGGTTACAGAAACCTTTGACTCATCCTGTAAAAGGCGATCATGTCCCTTTGCTAGAACGTGTTCAAGCCCATTTAGAAGAGAAATTAAGGTTGACTCAGGAGCCGTAGAGGACCACCCAGCTGTTCCCGACTCTTTGAAAGTTTTCTGGAGATCCTGGAATGTTTGCCCAACTTGTGTACAAAGTGTCTCCACTAGTGGGATGAGGATTTGAAAAATAGTAGTAGAGTATAAAGGCAAGCACTCCGTGAGAAAGTTAACCCAACTATCAAGGACTGGACGACTGCTTGGGGCTGCAAATCCAGCTAGAAGGCATTTGACTAAAGATGACGGTGGAGGAGGCATGTTAAAATACTGGTCACGGTCTGCTGATATTGAAAGCCTCGAGTTCTGGGGAGTGTCTTGCATACGTTTCATATCCGTTGTTGGTGATAATGGAGGAGCAACTGGCTTAGACGCATGCCGTATCCTTAGCGTATCGAAAACAACATCTAATAGTAACACTTGAATGAAAGGGTCTGGTTCATCCAATGATCGAATCAAACGATCGATTAAAATGTGTTCCAGCTGAAGATCTGCCAGCGGAAGTGAGTACGGGCTAAGGAGTATTTGGTGGAGGGTAGTTAAAGCTACGCGTTGAAATTTGCTGATGCGGGGCTCTAAAGTGGGATTGTCTTTGTTGTAGCCTCCAGATATTGCTCGTAAACACACATGTAGGAAAAATTCAAGGAGTGTGACCTCTTCTTCACGGCCAGCTACAAATTGTTAGCCCTGATTGCCATCTTCTGGAAAGGCACTTACTTATTTTGTTCAAAGAAGGATAGCTTGCATCAGTAGATATGCTGTTTTCGGCGAGACCTGCCCACATAGCCTCTGATGACCATCGAAGCATATTTGAAAAAGTTCGGAGATAATACAGACATTGGTCTAAATCATCCTCAATCGAATATATCTTCACGTCATTATTGGAAGGCTTGAGGCTCGGTTCTGAAAGCGTTTGTAGGAAGGCAAAACTAGATAGTTTTGCTACAAATATAGTGAGAAGCCTAATTGCATAGTCAATATTAAATTTTCTAGAAAATCTCTTTTAAAAAACTTACTTATCAACGCCCACCATACTTTGGAGCCAGGTTCGTACAGACATAAAGAGTTGTGTACGTTCGTCTAAGAGTGCATCCAGCATCAAAAATAACGGTCTAGTGAGCATGATTTCGTAGTTTCCAACTCCTGATAATCGGGTGCCTTTGCTTTCATTGATAGAAGCCTTGGAAAGTTTTCGGTCAAGATAGCCAACATTGTCTTGGAGTGTATGAGTCCATAGAATGCTAAAGCTTCTACCAAGATCGGCGTCTCGAAGTGCGATTGTTCCATTAAGATCATGTTCAACCATTATAGAGCAAATAGCCGCTTCGATCTCGTGATTAGATAGTGATAAGGTCGCCTGTAGATGCCAGAGACATCTAACAGTTTCAACGTGATACTTTGGTTGAGCGGCCGATAAGTATAACCATGCTTGCCGTACTAGAGGGTTGACCAGGGTGGAAAACTCTACACCTGAAATGTACGATGCTGAGTATAGGCTAGTTGAAAGGGAGATGATTGAACTAAAGGTGAGAAATGGCAATTGAGACTGGCCAGCCAGCTTCTTTTGCATTGATGAATGTAATTTTGCCACATCCAGACTCTCAACCCTCGGTACTTTAGATAGTAATGTCACTAACAGTTTGCTCTTGAGTCCAGTATCAGCGCTTGATAGTGACTCGGTTAAATTGTGACAAGTAATGCTACCAGCTTCTCTCAAGAGTAACTCGTTCATATCACGGAAGGAGTACGGAGGATGAACTGCGTCTAAATTTCCCTGGTCTTGAACGTAAAAAGTCTTGATTCTTTCGAGGATTTCGAAGTTTTCTGGGCTTTGAAAGGCGTCCTCATCATTATTGATAGCTGTAGATTGAGCTGTTGATGGCCTTGTTTGAAAAGCACGCTCCGGAATAAGTTCTATCAGTTCCATTGCAATACTTAAAGCCAGCATGACAACTTCATCAGGTGTGCCCAGCTCGTCAGTTTGTTGTTGTGATTTTTCCTTGGCATCTTCAAGCATGGTAAATATTGTCAATGCTGTCAGAGGAGCATGAATCAAGAGCATTTCCTCTTCCCGTACATTGAAGTGCGAGATGATGAAACTCACCAAGCTCAGCTTGTCTATCCTCTCTGTTGTCGACAACTTCCCTGCTCCAATGGCTTTTGCAATTAATCCCACTATCTCACCCCAAATTAAGCCACTCTCAACACCATCGAAGAAGACACTGGCACTACGCAGGACCTCAGAGAAGTCCGTTTTCGTATTTGCTTGGCCCTTATATTGCCGAACGCTGTTGACTACCGGGAGGAATATATCGGGAACAACCAGCCCTCCAATTTCCCATCTATCCATCAAAGACAAGCATATACGAAAAGGCCGTGCTCGTTCTACCGGATTGGCTGAGCCCCTATCCATCATTTTCAAGATAGCCTGAGTCAACGGCTGCAAACCAAAATCTTCGAAGTAGCGGGTCCTTGAAGATGAAGATGATCCCAGAGGATGAGCGGAATTTGGTGATTCGGGACCATTTTCACCGTCATTAGTAGAATGCTCGGGGCCCAAGAGCCATGTCCACAGTCGCCTATTAAGGCTCATATCTCTCCTAGAGACGACACCCACAGCAGCTGTGATCAAGAGTTCCAGATCTTCAACTTTGACTCTCTTCTGTAGGATCTTAGAATGAAGAGGTAAATGGGTTACAAGGAGGTCTAGAAATCCACGTTGGATCAAGAGCTGCTCGTCTGCTAAGCCGGCAGCAAAGCATCTCAATAATAGACCCGGCTCGGGGGAAGTGACTATTTCATCAAATTGAGAATCTTCAGTGATCTCCTCTGTATAAGATCCAATAATGGGGGTACTAGATGAATTGGATGACAGATTCGACCCGAGTCTTGGAAGATTACGTGCCATATACGCCAAAGCCCCTAACCGACGACCGTTGCTCGTTATTGCTGCTAAGAAAAAGCATTGCCAAAAGTATTCATCTCCATTACTATGATTCTGCCCAATATTCTCTGCTCCTATCGGTCGAATGGCATATTTAACCCCTTCGAGGAGTTTAAGCGTCCGTTCAAATTCCTCGCTTGTCTCTTCCTCAAGACCAGGTAACAATGAAAGTATAAGTGCTTTTAAAGCTGGTCGTAGAGCTCCGGGATCGAGACTGAGGAGGTACTTCTCGAAGAGATCAAGGAATGGCGCTCGGACGGTCAGAGACGCAAATGAAAGGGTTGAAGACAGGCCAGGCAGGTAAAGATGAAGATCTCTTGACAGCGAATCCTTGCCTATCATAGAAAATATAAATGCGTAGACTTCGAGGGCCTTTTGGTGAACTCCGGAAGGAAGGGAAGGGTTTAAACATTGTGCTAGGCGCTTTGCGACAATTGCCTTTGACGGGACAACAGCAATGGCCGGAGGATGTGCTTGTAGGGACTATAGAGGCTCGGATCAGTATTCCCCTGTTTTTATAACCCGAATCTTGAGAGTAGCACCTTCAATAGGCGGCCTAAAAATGAAATATAATCTGCCCATTCCTGCAAGGCTGTCTCAAACATCGAGAGTGATCTTTCGACGCCGGAGGCATATCTGCGAAAGGCCTTGTCTTTATTTGGTGGTTCATCTGACGCTTGAATCAGTGATATGTACGATTATGCGGGAAAGGATATGTTTTACCAGCACCAAGTTGAGTTGTCCATTTCCGAGAAATAGGAGACGCTCTTCCTGAGCTTGTAGGAGAGACTGACTGGCCGCCAGCCTCAAGAGCCATGTTTCTTGAAAGGCGTCGAGAATAAGAAATTGTTGACTATGATTTGCATCTTTCGTTTCTTATATGGATCGTCGTCATAACGTCGCGCTCTTGATCGCAACACGCTGATCCTCAAGGCTGAGCATTGCAAATTATTCGTGGCCTCTTGTTGAAAGCCCCAGCGCCAGCCCAAGGCTGCAGCTTCGCTAAAAGGTATCTCCACAGCCACAGCTTCGGGTGGCAAGGTGACCTCCAATCAACGACGCTCTCCAGATTACCCGTCCGACCCTTTGGATAACTCTTCTAAGCTCTCCAAAAGATCATATTCACACGAACGAGCACATGCAACTGGCGATACGACACCAACGCTGCAGGCAACGTTGGGGAATACCCCCAGCGGTCTGATAGAGAGTAGCAATGTTATCAGGATGAAGACTTCAGCGAAAGCAGTTCATGGCAACTCCGTAATGCCCCTCCACCATGGCGAAGACGCTCCAGAGCGATCGGAAGATGCGGAGCACAATGACGCAGCTATAATCACCGAAAGGGACAATGTAGGAGATCACGAAGTAGAAGAACATCGGCCACCTCTTCCTCCCAGGCCGTCTCTTCTTAACGCCGTAGACCGGCCACCAACTACTTTGGCTACAAGTAGCCGACCCGCGCTTCAAGCCAAACCTACAACTGCAATATCCTCAGTAGATATACAAACATTGTCGTTCCCAGATGGATCAAGGGGAACATTCTCTACCCCAGCTAGTCGAACAGTATCAGAATCAGTGTCACAGTCAGGCACATCTGGCGGATATGGTACACCGAGCCGGAGGGTCAGTCGAAATGGAAGTGAAATCGATGATAGTGCGAGTCTCATGAGCTATGCCCCAACACTGAAGGCAAATGGAGATCTTGCTAGTCTCTTGGACGAGGGATTAAATTCACAGAGTCCGGCTTGGAAGTTGCTCAGTTCACAGGCAGATTCGGTCAATCCGTTCGAGAAGATTGAGTATGAGGATCAGTCATTGATAAATTTTGATCATGAGTTTGACGAGATTGATGGGGTAGATAGCAAAGGGGGCAATGAAGGCGAGTTCTTCTTGATTGAATTATAATGGACTGCGCTAATCCATGTTATAGAGGAAGTTCTGCGACAGTGGAAATCAAAGCTCAAGCACTACATCATATTGTCATCTGCTGGCAAACCAATATATAGTCGACACGGTGATCACAATCTTATCAATGGCTACGTCGGGATCATTCAAACCATCATCTCTTTTTTCCAGGGTGCGAATGACCCTTTAATGGGTTTCACTGCCGGAAACACAAGATTTGTCATATTTATTGAGGGGCCACTGTATTTTGTTGCCATTAGCAAGCTTGGAGAAAGTGATGCCCAACTCAGAGCCCAACTGGAAGCTTTATACATGCAAATTCTGTCTACGTTAACACTACCCGCCTTGACACAACTGTTCACAAATCGGCCTAATACCGATCTCCGAAGGCCTCTGGAAGGTACCGAAAGCTTGCTTTCATCCCTTGCAGATACTTTCACTAAAGGTTCTCCATCTACTCTGCTTTCAGCACTAGAGTGTCTGAAGATTCGAAAGTCGCAACGGCATGTGATAAATAATACTCTGCTGAAAGCGCGAACTGATAATCTCCTTTATGGTTTGATTGTAGCTGGCGGGAGACTTGTTAGTGTCATTCGACCAAAACGCCATTCTCTACATCCTAGCGATCTACAACTGATATTTAATATGCTCTTCGAAGCGGGAAGTGTCAAGGCAGGCGGTGGAGAAAACTGGATACCCCTATGTCTCCCTGGTTTTAACAATAAAGGCTACCTTTACATGTATGTAAGCTTCTTGGGTGTTCTCGATGACGAAAATGCCGATAAGCAGCCATCGACAGCCCATAGCAGCACTCGAGAGGACGAAATTGCTATCTTACTTATCAGCGCCGACAAGGAGAGTTTCTACGAGCTCAAGCAGATGCGAGATGAAGTTGTAAGTCAACTCGAAAAGAATGGGAGTATGAATATTATCAAGACTGCCGTTCATCAGGGACGTCCAAGTGCTACAGATATTGTACCAGGGACTCAACTACGACACTTTCTATACAAATCACGTGCAAATGTTCAATTTACTATGCCATCGTTCTCTCCGTATTTCAGTAGCCTTCTTGCTCGGCGAAAGTAAGTTTAAATTTTCTATTATTGCACGTATTCAATTATAAGAACGATTAGGCACATATACCGCTTCAGAACTTCGGCGCTGATAGTATGAATCTAGATTAATGAGTTTATATCATAACTTGCATGCCTCCACTCATGCCAAACACTCACATCTCAAGGTGATCCACTGCGTGGGTCGCAGTAGCATATCTCTCGCATGGACAACCCCCGTATTTGAATTCTATTGCGTTGCCGGCCCGAATTCATCCCGCGCTGCACTAGCACAAGGCGCCAACAAGGTCATCCAGTGGGTAAAACGCGAGGAGGAGAGGGTATTTATAATTGGTGGCGCTGTATTCTAAACTTCAAGCAGGATATCATCAACGCCAGACGCTTTTCCTTCTCGTGGATATGGGTTTAGAGAACCCTTTAAGCATCAAAGCAGCGTTAAGTTCCTGAGCTGCAGCCTCTTCTTTGCCCTGTAAAGAAAGATCAATGTTAGCCTACAGGCTTATCTTTCTTTCTCTTATATTTGGCACATAAAACATATTTCTCCTCGTGGAATGTCATAACTTCGAGTCTCAACCAATCTAGAACTTACAACCTCGCAAGCTAGTGGAATAAATTCTTCGGACGTCCGGGACCCACTCAAATCCATCTGTCCTGTTACTTTATATTAGACTTGATCTCCTTCTTCTGGTTAAGTGTAATTCATATGTTCACGTTCACCGATGAAGGAGGGCTCGCTCTCGTCCATCTCAGGATAACTCCTACGTCAAGGAAATATATATGATAAGGATTGTCGTTTGAGAGGAGAGAGAGAAGTAACCCGCTGGAGGCCTTTGTTAGGCGAAATATCTCCCACTGTTGTTGGTTGAGTCGCGTCTAGCATTCGATCTGTTACCCAATGGCCTGCGCTTCCACCCGAAGTTTTGACCGTTAGTTGAAATTCTTGCTTTCGTCTCAACGGAACGGCAAACTTTTCACGAGAATATTGATCCTCAATCATGTACCCATTCCTCTCGGTATGGGTCTTGATGGAATCATCGGAGCCTTCTCTGCTTCACTTCGAGTTACATGGCGCTATGGGATCGGCTTTCTTCGCCGGGGGGGTCACTCAGCGTCTTGAAGAGAACCGGCACTGTCTGTCTCCTCCTCATTTGGCGTACGGCTAAACATTGAGGGACTGCGTCTGGGAAGCGTGTGGCTGAAGAGGCCACAGGATCTCATATAGTTGGCATATTTTGAGGCTACTTGTTCCAAGAGGTCCTTATGGATGGTCGGAAATAGAACAGAAGCCACAGTGGTATTTTCGTCCCAAATTTTAGCCTTATTGAACCAGTCGGAATGGCGATGAAAACTACATCTCAAGCAAGATCATGCGATGAGATCATATGTCATTGCCCATACTGGCAAAAGAAAGGACCAAGATTCCGGAGTTATTATTTGAGGGGTTTGCTAATGGTTGTATATAAATACGATTCAGGAAAAGTTTAGAACCGATCCTAGTGCCGCTGAGTCTTTATATCTGCATAACTTAATGATGGCCTACTTCCAGACTTCTCTTTGGTCTTGAGGCGACGAATTTATTTTATGGTTAACAAATTTAGGGTGGGATCTTACTCGACCGCAACAGACCGGAGAGGTTTCAATATTAAATGCCAGGTCTCTTTACTATGCTGTGTACACTTCATAAGATACTAGGCAAATTTATGGAAGTTGGTGGCCTCTGATACTAGAGGTACTATACTAAGGTGTGGAGCAGCAATTCATGCATATGAAACGCATAGATTGATTCCATTGAACTATTAGGTTACGACCCAGCAGGCAAACTTGCGAAAGCACCTTAGTGTCCACTATTAATCCAGCCGTATTCCTCCAAAAACATCCGATATACTTCTGTAAAACAAGCCTAAGAGCCCCGTACAAATTTCATGGACCCAATATTACAGGCACCAAAAACTTGGGCAGTATCGATGACTCTAAGCTAGGAAAGTAAACTAAGCACCAATTTCAAACGTTCTGATCAAGCTACGTTCCCAATTTTGGCGCTATCAGCAGTAACTTGGACAGTATTTCGTGATTTCCCGCGAGTTCTGATTACAGATCGAGCTTCTCTGAGCCAGCCCTGCATTTTAGTCTTCAATTTCTGGCCGTTTAGTCCATCCATAAAACGCCGCATTGGCTTATCCTCCGTACTATGCCGACTTGAATGAAAGTTAGGAATTGATCTCACAGCAAAAGGTATTGGAGCTGGTCTACAATTTCGTTCCTTCCAAGTAATATCATCATCTGAGGCGGCTCGAATCTTGGATGTGTATGGTATGGCGATCCGGGCCCTTAGATTCGAAAATCTTCTTCTCAAGCTGCTCCGCTCCTGAACACGCGAACTATCCTCGGAAAAAGCACTTCTCGCTTGAGAAGAGTTCAGGGGCTTGGTTGAGGTCGACTGGAGTTTCGAACGACTCTGCTCCACTGCTATTTGCTCACATTCAGGCCGCTGTGGAGTAATTAAATCTAGTTTTGATGGTGCATCTAGGGACTCTTGAGTCGTATTCTTACTGATTGTACTGACTCTTCTCGAATGTACGTGTCTACCAACCTGTTTGAAAACATTTTCAATTCCAGAAGTGGGCGTGAAGAAGTCTTTGGGGTTTCGCGGGTATATCTCCAGTTGTGGCTTCGACCCAAGCGTGTCCCTGCTTACACGAATTGTGTCCTGCGTCGAAATTGAGGAACGGGTAATTTTCAGTTTAAATTTTGATCGCTTGGGTCGCATAGGTTTCTGTAGTGAGGTGATCGACCGTAAATGGGTGCTTGGGATTTGTCCTGACCAGGGGTAACTCTCATCTAAATTCCATGGTTTTGCACCCCGTTGAGATTCAGTGCATAGGTTAGTGGAATTCTTGACTCGAAGTCTAAGCTTTGGTCGCAGAGACTTTGAAGTTGGTCCTGTATTCTGGCCCTTGCTATCCTTCGTGGAAACGCTTTGGTCAATTGTCGCCGCGACTAAAGCCCTATTTCTAACTAGCTCTCCTGAAGTTGCGTGTTTTGTGAGCATGCTATCAAAGCTTTCCAGGGTCTCTCGGGTTGGTGTGGCCTCATGTTGTGAGGATATAGTAGAGAATTGAAAGATCAAACCATTTTCCGAAGTAGTTGTACAGGTACGTGACGATGATATGCAATGAACTGGCAACTCCGGTGGCACAGGTGGAAGTGCTTTCATGAGCTGCGGGATGCTATTTTTGAGCCTGAGCTGTCTAGCCGGTGAGATCGGCTTTGGAGCAAGCATAGGAGACTCTGATCGCAGTAATATTCGCTTTGGAATTTGATGACTGAAATTGGGAACATCGGCGTCATCAAAACCATGTACCGCGGATTTTTCTAGTTTTTGTACACCCTGGTAATTCCGCTTTAAGAGCTGGCCCTGGTAACTTTGCTCATTTCTTGATCCATGAATATTAAATGAAGACAGAGGAGGGGTTAAACTTCGTTCTATCGCTGCTATTCCCGATATAGAATCACTGGGAAGAGCGGAGCATGTAGTACGAAACTTTGATGGTATTTTCCTGTCATAATGCCCTAAGTGCCCGCCCGGATTTTCGAGAGATGTTTTGGAGTTTTGCAGTTTAGTCAAGCCAGTTTCACTCGAATTCAACAAATAAGATCGCGCTTTGGTCCTGCTTTCAGAAATATAAGTGACCGGGGATGTGTGTTTCTCGAACTCAACTTCTTGAGATAGCCCGCTTTTGTCGATAGAAGCTTCCGTAGAATTCTGGGATCTGTATGAGTTCTCAGGTCCTAAAGACCTGAGACTGCTCGATTGTAATTTGTCTCGGCATCCATGGACTAATTGGGATTGCGGCAGACGTGTCTCTGTCGTACGTTCCGAAATGCTTATAGATCCTACTTGTGTACCTCTCCCAATCTCGTCACTCTCTGTATTACGATTGATGGGTTGGCGAACTGGCTCCTCTTCGTGATCAGATGCAAGGAGCTCGAATTTCGCTGAAGAAAGAAGTCCAAATACCTCTTCAACATGAGTATTCAATTCTCGTGCTCCACACCCTAATCCAGACAATCTTATAGTCTCCTTACTTCTAGTTTTCTTGATTCTATCAACACAAGAGCTGGTGTCATCTTCTGTTTCACCATAGCGAAACCGAGCAATCTGTTCTGATGGGTTGTGACTTGAAACAGTTATGTTGAAACTCTCAGACTTCACTATAGGTGGATAAATTGCTGATGCTAATGAAGCGTTGTGAGATCCCTTGCTCGCAATGGATTCGAGTCCTTGTATTTGGCTTGATGGAGGATTTTCTGAGCTCATTGGGCGATCTTCTGGAATTGCCTTTTCGATACGGAATTGTGGGGGTGGACCATGTGGCTGTGACTTATTGTAACTATCTATTTCAAAATCTTCGGTGTAGTCATAGTATAATGGTGATGGGGGGTGAAGTTTTCCGGGGGTTGTGGTGGCCGAAGGTGCAGCAACATTGGCGTATGGATTGATTGTCGATGCTAGACTGAAGGTGCTGCGAGCGGGCGAAGTGTTGATGGATGCAGAGCCATTTCTTCGAGCCCAGTCATAGCCCGAATTTCTACTGCTCTGTCGGATATCCGGGCTTGGAGATCGTCGTGGTGGTGAAGACTGACTCAAAAGAGATGGCGTAGATCGATTTGCTTCTGGACGAAGCGACAGCGGAGGTTTTCGCCTTTGGGCATATAGAGAAGATGGAGATGACGTATTGTAACTGGCTCCCTAGTATTCTGGTCTTAGTACTATGCTCTATTCGAAAGCTGCGAATATGAACCCATACGAAATGGGAGGATGGAGCCTCTCAAGAAGCCAAAATACTGATATCATACTTACATGATGTGCTCGGTCAATCTCAGCACGACGACTATAGTCAACTCCGCCACCATCTGTTAATGCTGGAGATGAAGGCCGGAAGCCAGGGCGTTTCAGTCGGGTTGGGTATGCGAAGGGGCTTCTTGGTCTCTGAAGCATCAAGCCATTCCCGTCCGCCTGACTGCGAAGGCTGGTATAGGATCTATGGTTAGATATTGTATAATTTGAGTATGACGTTTGCGTCATAGAATAAGATCGATAATCTGGCTCATCTAATGTTCGAGCGGAAGACTTCTGACTAGCCCTTTCGTACATCGAAAGAGCCTCAGATAGAGGATCTTTAGCATATGAAGGCAAACCCCTTCTGTCATCGACAAGTGGAACTCCATGCGGCCGAAAGTTCTGTCTTGGCTTCCGCTGTCCATTTTCGCTGAATATGCCACAAGTTCTTCGAGGTATGTCTGTAGATATCGGGACTCGTGATGGTCGTATGGAGAACATACCAATATCTCCGGTCTCGGTGTTTGTTTTAAGCATGCTTTCAAACGCTCTGGAATTGGTCCCGGGAGACTTATTCTCGACGGTAACTCGAACATTTTCTCGATTCTGCAATAGTTCTCGTTCGTTCCCTGCCCGAGGTCGTGTCAAGAAGCTATCACAGGGCCGTCGTTCCGGGTTAATGAAGCGGTTGGCAGGCTGAACAGATTCCATTGTCAATAATAACAAAGATCACCGTCGACTGTTGGTAAACAAGTCGTTGAAAGACGAGCCCAAAATTGTCAAGAGTGAAAAGATCTATGGTTGAAAGTCATCTCCATTGAAGTTAACAGTAGCAAAAGGGAAATGTTTGCGAGAGGAAGAGAGTGCAAACAGAGAAGAAGCCCTGAGCTGCAAGGGACAATTTTAATACCTAGTACAGTTATAGGGGATTGGATGAGGCAAGAACAAGTTCATCGCCAAAGTCGCCGACAAAAGGGGAAGTGGCAAAGGAAGCAGGAGAGTGCAAATACCAACAAATACATTTAGAATTCACACAGGCATTACAAATGAGAATTAGAAGAGGTTGAAAATGAATACAAAACTTATAGGTAAACTGGGTGCTATCGCTGGTGGTTTGATATTTTTTAATAGTTTACGTCGAGAGTCTCTTTACCACTTGCTCGGAGCCTTCAATAACAGCCAACGAGATTAGGAACCCCCAAAGCATTGTTTATTCGATATAGCATATTATCAAAAAAAAAAAAACTTAGCAGATTTTGGTATCTTAGTTTCTGGGCCGGTTTAATAGCTAGCCAATAGGTTTAACTGGTTTGTTGATGTCTACTATAGCAATTTGGTGTTAATACACGAGAGGCCTCAGAAGGGCTATAGTTTCCGATTCGAGCTTTAATGAAGACGCTGTTTCGTTTGAACAACCCAGTGAGCAAAGCTAATGTGTCCGCAAATCGAGATAGAAAAAGAATGCTAATGATAGCGAAGTAGGAGGCCTCAAAGAAAAAAGATTACAAATCCTGTTAACCTGCTTCACAGATAAGCACCATAACTGTTTACGAATCTAGGAGGACTGCCCCACGTTAATAATACTGAAACACTTGTCAAAATAATTATGAAAATATGAAGTATGAGCTGACATATAACAATAGGCATAAATCCATGCCACCACTACTGGTTTCAGGCCTGAAGGCTGTGCAGCTACTTTGCATGAGGCAAAACTCAGATCTTTCCAGAGTGCTTACCCCATACTTCACACACCATAATAGTTTGTGGCGCTGATAGCTTGGCTCCTTCGGTCAATTCAGTATTTTTGGTGCCTTTTGCCGCAGACCAGTGGCAAATCATATCTATTCTAGGAGGCCAGGGTCACGTGCGGGCCTTTATCTAGGTAGAAGACAGATTGCAAGGAGAGGGTGGCAGTTCAGCCCCCTGGAATTTGATTGCCAAGCGATCGGATAGCTAAAGCGACCACATCTCCTCATTCACCTCGACTCGCGATTCTACTTTTCTATTTCTACTTCTATTCCTACGGAGTACATCTTTCTCCTACCAACTTGACTTCCTTTTTTCCGTTTAAACCACTTTCTTTTCCCTCCAAAATACAAGAGGTACAGCATTTCTTTCTGTCCCCACTTTCTTCTCAAACACCTTACTGGAACCCCCCCTCTTACAAATTTATAATCAGGTCTCGAGCAATGCGAACCTTCACAACTCTGGCCTTTGGCCTTGTCGGCGCTGCCGTCGCTGCAGCTTCAGATGTTTCTTCTCTAACCAAGGACACATTTCCAGACTTCGTAAAGGATAATGATTTGGTTCTCGCAGAGTGTAAGCCATTCCTCCCCAGATCAATTTCAATCTGCAGCTCCCAGCTAACTTGGCCCCCGTCTTGTAGTCTTTGCAGTAAGTCTCCATTGAGGATCCCGCTTCTATTTTTACACTGCTAACGCTACATTTTTCACCCTCCAGCCTTGGTGGTAAGCTACTTAATTTGAAGCCACCTGTTTATATCTAGATTACTAAACATATATAGTGGCCACTGCAAGGCACTTGCACCAGAGTACGAGGAGGCAGCGACCACATTGAAGGAGAAGAATATCAAGCTTGCAAAGGTTGACTGTACAGAAGAAGCCGATCTCTGTAAATCTTACGGGGTTGAGGGCTATCCCACTCTAAAGATCTTCCGCGGCCCTGAAAACATTTCTCCATACTCAGGCGCCAGAAAAGCACCTGCGTAAGTTAATGGGAAATTCTCCAATTTTAAATAAGCTCTTTACTAACTTCTCCCTTTCTAGGATTGTTTCCTACATGACCAAACAATCACTTCCTCCCGTTTCTATCTTAACTAAAGACACACTCGAGGACTTTAAGACTGCCGATAAGGTCGTCTTGGTTGCATATTTCGATGCTGAGGATAAGACATCTAACACTTCTTTCACTGAAGCGGCTGAGAAGCTCCGCGATAACTATCTTTTTGGAGCAATCAGCGACGCTGCAGTTGCAAGTGCCGAAGCCGTCGAGTTCCCCTCTATCGTTCTTTATAAGTCCTTCGATGAGGGTAAAGTCGTCTACACCGAGTCTTTTGGCGCTGAAGCCATTGAGAAATTTGCCACTACCGCCTCCATCCCCTTGATTGGCGAAGTTGGCCCAGAGACATATGCAGGCTACATGGCCACCGGAATTCCCTTGGCGTACATTTTTGCTGAGACCGAGGAGGAGCGAGCTAGCCTGTCAAAGGAGCTTAAGTCTGTTGCTGAAGAGCACAGAGGCAAAGTCAGCTTTGCTACTATTGATGCTAAGGCATTCGGTGCTCACGCCGGCAACTTGAACCTGAAGGCCGATGTCTTCCCCGCTTTTGCCATTCAAGACACAACAAACAACAAGAAATTCCCATACGACCAGGAAGCCAAGATCACAACTGATGCTATCGCAAAATTTGTCGGCGAATTTGTAGAGGGGAAGCTGGAGCCAAGCGTCAAGTCGGAACCTATTCCAGAGAAGCAGGATGGCCCAGTCCATATTGTCGTCGCCAAGAACTACGATGATATTGTCTTAGATGACAGCAAGGATGTTTTGATCGAATTCTATGCCCCATGGTGTGGCCACTGCAAGGCACTTGCTCCTAAGTACGATATTCTGGGCCAGCTATATATTGATGCTGGCATGTCTGACAAGGTCACCATTGCCAAGGTTGATGCTACCATGAATGATATTCCAGATGAGATCCAGGGATTCCCTACGATTAAGCTCTACAAGGCTGGCGACAAGAAGAACCCCGTCACATACTCTGGTAGCCGTGAAATTGACGATCTTATCAAGTTCATCAAGGAGAATGGCAAGCACGGTGTCGAGGTAGTTTATGAAGAAGAAACCGCAGAGGCACAGAAACCTATTGTTGAATCCATGCCTGAACAAGCCGCAGCTGCAACTGAGAAGGCCGCGGAGACTGCCAAGGAAGAGGCCGCCGAAGCTACTAAGGCAGTTGAAGAAGATCATGACGAATTGTAAACAGTTTAAACGTTTGGGGTAAATTTCTCTTTTTATCTGTAGCATCTACTATCTCTTACAAAATAAGAGGCACGGAAACAATGGAATGCACTTTTAGTTGAGAGACGACATCGGATAATTAAATGGATCGATTTTAAAAATATTGTAAAACCAAATTTTGACTGCTGAGAAATTCGGATCCAGTTCGACTGCCTGACGCAATTGAGAAAGCTTGTTTGTGTACTTCTCCTTTCATTTCCTCGCTTGTTTTTTGCGGGTTTTCCGGGGAGGCGGAGGGCGGAGACAGGACACAACAACCCAAACCCCAACGTAGAACGAATTCAATTCATTTTTCAAGCCAGCGATCTCCGGCACCACTTGACTTGGACTTTAATCGAAGTCAATCCTATTCACAAGCATACTTCCTTACTACGGCAAAGATAATGGCATCGCGCATCCTTAAACCGGCCATGCGCGCGGCGTCTTCTTCCACATTTGGTATCCGGACGACACGAAGCTTTCAAACTTCCTCCCGAACACTCGCAGATGCTGCCGCCGCACCTTTACCAGTGCGGAAGCCAGTTGGGGCATTCAGAGGAGGGTTAGTATTCTGTTTTCCTCATCTGCTCATTCATTATCTGCCAGCCTCCTGAGGTTTCTCATATCACGGCGATTAGCCTCCCTTCCTCATCAAATGCACCCCTCGCGCCATTCTTTCAATGCCTTTCGGCTTCAGAGCAAGAATAGATAGATCAATTTGCTGACAAGTTTCTTTCTTCGCAGGTTGTTTGGATTCCTTCTTGGAAGTACACTTGCTGGAGCTGGGGTGTACTATTACATTTTAGAGGAATACAAGGTTTCGAATGAACTTTTGACGGAAGATATCTACGTGCGTCTTTGCATCTAGTTCTTCACTCAAGCATATATAGTAGAAGACCTCCCAAGGGACTGGTTTGCTTTAGCGCAAGATGGATTTGAACCCCAACTGACTTGATTAAAATAGAGTCTCCAAGCCTCGGTCCAACGAGTTCATACATATGTTGCCACACTAGAGGAGAAGCTTGCAGAGCTCGAGAAGAAGAAGAAATGAATAGACTGTAATATGATGAAGTAAATTGCGGATTACAAAGATTGTGGAATGAGCAAGGGTGCTGTAGTAGGAGCTTCTTAGTTTGAGCAAGGAGGTAATTCCAAGACGGAGATGTATAACAGATCCCGATTTCACTGCATTGTCATTGTAAACATAGGGGGGGTACCAGGTAGTGAATACATCTGTAAATGCCGCAATTTCAAATTCCTTTGATTCCAAGTGCTGAATCCTAGAGGGTCTTCGCAAGCAGCCGAGTGCCGTTGTCGTCACAAGGAAAAAGTAGCCTCGCTCAACCACACAACTTTTTTTCGGTGGAATCGCCGTTATCCAACCACTCTCCATTCACAGTCATACCTCAACGCCACATAAATGACTTCATGAAACAATGCTTAATTTTGGTGTTAGAGAGGTCGCAAATTCGAAAGCTACAGCTGCTCCAGGCTGGGCCTACGTCCCAGACACTGGTGTTAATTCCTCGATCACAGCCTTACAGCCCTCTGGCAGACGCGCTCGGAATCAGATCACCGCGAGCCAGCACGAGACAACCGCAAAGCAAGATGCCAAAATCCTACGAGAGCTCGCTGCCCTAGATCGGGAGAACCATCGCGATGTTTCGATTCCAGTGCCTGTACGGCATCGAGACAATGCTGGACGAGGTATGCCATATCGTCCTATCCAAACTCTTGAGATTCGTCAAATATATACTGATATAGGTTCATAGCAAGCCATAGCAAATCCTCCCCCGCCGTACGCAAGATTCTTCAATCTCAAAAGACCTTCGCAAACCATCTATCTGACTTCGAAGCTCTTGCCTCGTCATCCTCTGTGTCTACGCCTTTACAACCTGCATCCTCTACGCTAGCTACCTCGATTGTCCGCTCTTCCCCGGTAATATCAACACCTCAGCTCACAGGCAAAGGCACACGCACCCACAGAAAGAAGGATGCAAATACAACTTCGACATCCACTCCCCTTCGCCGCGTTTCCAGCGTCTCCCAGTTGTCTGCTGTCATAAAATCAGAACATAATGTCGATGTTCCCATGACAGACGCTCCCTCTCTCTCCCAGGGCAATTCTACTATACCGGCTCCACACCCGGGTGATAAGGATCCGCTCCTTATATCCCGGATACCAACGATGCCATCACAAGCCGAGATACAAGCGCTGTTAGATGCCCCGCCGCTAACGTATACCGAGGCACGGGGCTCTTGGGTTGAGGAAGATAGGAGGAAACCTATCAGGTTATTCTGTGAGGTCTGTGGATATTGGGGCCGGGTGAAATGTACCAGGTGTGGTGGGAGGGTGTGTGCTTTGGAATGTTTGGGAACCCATATGGAAGATTGCTTTACGAGGTACGGTGCATAAGGAAGTACTAAGTGCCACTTTCGGCGTTATGGTCATATATTTGAAGGAACACTAGGCGTTGGAAAGGGGTTGAGCATAGCTTCGGTGAGATTTGTACAAAGAATATATCATAAGATCTGAGAATACCAACATTTCTTGAAAAGCTCCATGAAAAGCTCCATGAAAAGCATTTTACTCAAAGTGTGGGTTCTAGTTGACCATATTTGAAACAAATATTGAAAAGATGCCGAGACGATCTGATAGTGAGTGTTTACTATATTTCCACCTTATGATAATCTTCCTTCTGAAATTCGCCTTCTATCGCCTTCTCCCAGCTCCTCCGCTCGCGTCTGCCCTATCGGCCAAACTGACAACTTCTCCAATCCCAGCAGCCTCCTGCTCATCTTCCAAAGCAGTAATGTCTTCTCGACAATCCCACCACTTCTCTTCGCTCATCTCGAATGCTTGAGTCTTTATCTCCTTTACAGAAAGAGTCTCTGGCTGGATGCTTTTCCATCTGAGAGCTGTCATTAGAAGCTCTTGCCACTCGTTGCCTGTCCTCTGGAAAAAGTCTCTTCTGGACTCAAACGGCCGAGGGTGAGGAAGGTTGTCATCTGGCGCTGTAACAGATAATGCATCGTCCGGTGTATCGTCAAAGACAGATGCCGGTGCTGAAGCTAGTTGGCTGGCTTCGTCGTCAACAACGGCGCCTTTTTCTTTTCTTTTCGACTTCCTTGTGCTCTCCGTGAATATTGGCTTCTCATCTTCCATTTCAACATCCTCCTCGTCTTCTTCTTCATCGTCATCCTCATCATCCTCACTTCCTTCTTCATCTTGGCTATCTTCGTCTTCATTGCCGAGCCAATTCTCTGGTTCACGCCTGAATATCTGCTTTACCCCATCTAACTTGCCTAGATCGATAGCATACATTTCGTCCAAAGTAAACTCTCGGTCTCCTTTCTCGAAGGTGCCTCCGTAGATGTAAAGAATGTCGTCCTGAACAGTAAGCTGGGCATTGAATCTTGGGTGAGGAAACTCCATTAGCATTTCTTTCTCTGGTAGACTTTTCATCTCTGGATCATCTTTTGTAATCTCAAAATCCATTTCATCCGCATTTGCTAAGGACTTTCCAGTCTCAAGAGCCGCAAGATTACGAAGAAGCTCATCTTCATTTGCTTGGCCCCGCCCACGACGACCTCCTCTCCCCTCTCCCTGAACTTTGCGTTGATTCGGACGAGGCTTCCGCAGTGTCAGTGGGAAGTAACGGTTTCGCTCAATATTCCATGCGAAGAGACCATTGAAAAACTCGCTATCTATCCCCTCTTCACTCTCTTCTACATCATGAACCCCACCGAATAAAATCCCTCTACCTTTATGGTGGGCCATTGTTGCCCCTGCACGTGGCGGGTTTGGTGCATTAGCAGGCTTCTTTCTTCGCTCCCATCGTACTGTAGGTGGTGAATGTGGTGGCGCATCCACAGGAGGCTGGTTAATTCGGAGTAAAAAACAATCCTGGTGGATCATTGGTTTGATAACATTCCGTTGGGCTTGCCCGCCGCCTTTCATCTGCTTACCGGTTACAGTTGATTTAACCCTCGAGTAGCCCCCATATAGCACAGCGCCTGATTCTTGGGGCAAGAAAGTGAAGGATGACCGAGCGTCAGGCTTTTGGGTTGCTAAAGGCAAAACAGGGTTATGCCAGACAAAATTTTGAGTGTCATAAAGCCAAAGATCAGCAAGATATTTGGTTTGTTGAGAGGTATCCTGGAAGCCACCGAAGAGGATAATATAGTTTTTGTAATATGTCATTCGATGGCCACTTCTTGCCGGCGGGGATTTCCCTTTGGTCTCAATCCTAGTCCACTCTCTGGTTGCAGGTTCGAAACTCCAGAACTAAATTGGGTAAGAGCTAGTCACTAAATCTAAATTGATATTTATTTTACTTACGTCGTTGTAGTGATAAAACGTGCCTTGTTTAGGAGAACTGAATTCTCCACCAAACAAAAATATTCCTCCTGCATTACCACCACGACACCATGCATGACCAGATCGCGGCAATGGAGTATTGGGGGATGTTATCAAGCGCCATTCATCCCGGTTAATAAAGTAGACATGAAGATCATTGAAGAAGGTTGCTAAAGCTCCATTGAAATACTCGCCACCAAAGAGAAAAAGTTCATTGTCGTTCGATGGGGAGGCTATGATAGTAGACGATGCTCGAGCCCTTGGCGGATCACACTGAGCCTCGGTGACTTTGAGGAACTGTTCTTGCTTCTTCGCATATTCCGCAAGAACGGCATCAAGATCAACGTCTTCGGCATCACTATCATCTACCTTGGAACTTTTGGCCTTTTCCTTTCTCTCTCCCTTCTTCTCTTGCTTTTTTTTCTTTTCTACTTGCCTGGCCTTTTTCCCTTCACTCTTCCCCTTTTTGTCCTTCACCATCTTCAGTAGAAGCGGCGAGTATAAGTGAGTGCGACGTACTTCTAAGCACGTGATATTGTATCGGGTAGAGTTTTAGAGCTGATCTGGGCATTCATGAATGAGCATCAGGTCGGAATACACAAGGAAAGTTAATGGAATAAAGATGAATTCATTGGGGTGCCGGTCTAGTACATATGTCCAAAAAGCCGCACTTGGGCTACAGGATCTTTCATTAAGCAGAGGGGGACGAAAACAGCGAGGCACTCGCCACCGCCGAAAATGAAGCAGAGCAGATATTTTGGCGGGGAAAGCTTCGTGAATGAGACAATAATACTGTATAATTGCTGCCTTGCTTACCAGAATACCCTAACTGACAGCTTGTAAGGACTACTTTCGAGAGGTATGTTGTTATTTAAGGATTGGCATTGTGCGCTGAAAATGGAAGGGTTCGCGAATGCCGTTTTAAGCGGCGTCAAAAGAGAAAGCCCACTTCTCCAGCGCAGTGCGTGAATCGTTACCAAAACACACACACGAGCTTGTTCACACAACTCGAGTAAAAATCTCAGAATCTCGCTACAAGATGGCGTTTGCGAGACTGATTGAATCCAAATCCCACATCTTGCCTGGTAAGGCTTTTTGCATTAGTTTTAGTGGACATGGACAAAGATCATGAGAGCCTCGATTGAAACTCCAGAGAAGCTTCAGATATCGCTCCGTCTTCCCTCAACTCCCTGCCTTTCAAAACATGAATTTTTTGTAATCTCATCCTAATAGTTGTACAGGAAAGCTCAAAGTCTCGGAGCTCTTCTTCGAAGTTCCCAGAGACTATACGTATCCTGACAGAGGTACTCTTCAATTATTTGCTCGTTCGGTCACCAGATATGACAGGAGCACCGTTGTAACATCCGAAGAGGAGCGTCATAGAAAATCCCAGAAACCATGGTTTGTATACCTTCAAGGTGGTCCCGGTTTTGGATGTTCTCCTCCACAAGATAGTCCGATCGCCAACACAGTCCTTGATAGAGGATATCAGATGCTCTATCTTGATCAGCGGGGCACAGGCCTTAGTACTCCTATAACAGCTGGAACTCTTGCTATGCAAGGTGATGTCCATAGACAGGCGGACTACTTGAAGCTCTTTCGAGCAGACAACATAGTAAGAGACTGCGAGGCTGTGAGAAAGGCTCTCACCGAGGACTTTCCTTCAGAGCTTAAGAAATGGTGGGTAATGCATCCGCTTTTCATCCTCCAACATCAAGTTATTTAGAGCCAGAATTTATTATCAGTACTTGCCATCACTTCTAACACCCAAAATATTTATCCGAAATGTGAATGCTAATGACACAAGGTCAATATGTGGCCAATCATTTGGTGGGTTTTGCGTCCTGACCTATCTATCGAAATATCCACTAGGTCTTCGAGAAGCATTCACATTTGGTGGATTAGCTCCTATTGGTCAAACACCAGAGCAAGTATACCGAGCCACTTTCAAGAAGGTATCTGAACGGAATAAGGTAAGAAGTTCTCTAATATACCTTCGGAGCACGCTTTCCTGATCAAGTTCTAGGCCTATTACAAGAAATTTCCCGAGGATATCGACGCAGTTCATGGCCTAGCTTTTCATATAAAAAGCAAAGGGGGTTTGAAGCTACCTTCTGGTGGTATCTTGACAGTTCGGGGATTTTTAACTCTGGGCAGGATGTTTGGTACGACCGGCGGCCTCGACTCAGTTCACAACTTGGTCTTACGAATGAAATCGGATCTTCATCAATTTCAATTTATTACCCGGCCAACATTATCTACCCTCGAGTCCGCTCTTAGTTTTGATGATAATGTTATATATGCCATTTTGCATGAGGCTATATATTGCGAGAACATGGCTAGTAACTGGGCTGCAGAGCGGGTTGGCAGAAGTTTGAAAGAATTCCAGTGGCTTTCCGGATCTCCACAGTCAGCAGCAACCGTCAGAGATGCTCCCCTGTTTTTCTCGGGTGAAATGATCTTCCCTTTCCTCTTTGATATCTTCCCAGAACTTGAAAAAATTGTCGATGTAGCCGATATCATTGCCAAAGAAATATGGCCAGAGAGTCTCTACGACCAATTTCAACTTTCCAGAAACGAGGTTCCCCTATACTCTGCCACATATGTGGACGATATGTATGTCGACTTTGGCTTAGCACAGGACACTGCCAAGTTGGTCAAAGTAAGTATTCTCGCTACGTTCGTCCTTGGATCTGGCTGGTCTTGGAAAATCGGGCTTTAATTATTATTCTGTTCAAGTAAGCAATAAAACGCTAACATTCGTTCTTCCAGAATTGCAAACAATATATCACGAATACAATGTACCATGATGCACTCCGAAGGAATACAGACGAGGTTCTAAAGGCGCTCTTTGCTCTCAGAGATGACACAATTGATTGAAAAGACTTGTCATTTACAGACACCCTCTACCATCCATCACATCCTGTGCTCTTTTAAGCTGCTGGGGTAGATCTTCGTTCCATATCCAGTTGTATCTCGTTTCCAGCAACTCTTTGATAGACGCCAAATTTGTTCCAAGTTTTTCATCTTGAAATTCATAAATTTTGGCGGCATTGCGGCTAGTCGCGACAACCTTCTGACTCCTCGGCCGACGAACAGCATCGTATGCATGGAACGCTTTTTGGATGTCTGCTGCGGAGTTTATTTGGCCTAAAAGATTGGACAAAATAAAAGCATCCTCAATAGCTTGGCCAGCGCCAGCACCTTGATGTGGTGTGGAGGCATGGGCTGCATCCCCCAGTAAAGCAAAATGGCCCTTGAAATAAGTGGGCGCTGGTGGATGATCAAATAGTCCCCAAACATCAGGCATTTCCATGAGCTATTTTAGGTCCAGTTAGCAATCAATACCCTTGTTTTCTTTTTAAGTAATGGACATCTCACTGAGAGAATACGCCGCACACTATCACCCCAGCCGGCGAAGTCATTGAGCATGTCCTCCTTCGTCATTCGCAATACCCAATTTTCCTCTTCCCACTTCCCATCCATTTTTGTTCGAAATGCGACCACGTTCAGCGTCTTACCTTTTTCTATTGGATATGTTAAGACATGGCCATTTCGGCCCAGATACATCTGGCTGTTTCTAGCAAGCTCGTCTCCAAGTGCCTGAGCTGCTTTATCCATGGGTATTAACCCACGGTAAGCATACCTTCCTGTGAAAGTTGGATTTGTTGTTTCCTGATCTACCCCTAAGAGAATCTGTCTTGTCCGCGATTTCACTCCGTCACAACCTATTACGGCATCTGCCTCTTCGATCGACCCATCAGAGAATGTTAACTGCATCTTTTCTCCCTTCCTTTCTACATTCTCCACCCTCTTGCGAAACTTTGTCACACCATCCGGTAGTAAACTTACAAGAACGTCTAAAAACTGAGCTCGATGAATAGAGGACTGACCGCTATCCCCTGCAATAACTTGCGCGATTCTTAGCCCTTCTTTCCCCGGAACGTTCAAATCCGCCCATGCGTCATCCTTCATCCCAATATTAAAATCAAACCAAATGTTCTTTCTATCGGACCACGCATTGCTAGTCACTCTTTGATCATAGCCTTTTCTAATTTCAGGATCTATTAGGGCCATTGCACGTAGAGCATTAGGTCCAAATGATAGTCCGGCGCCAATTTCTGCAAATGCAGCGGTACTCTCATAGAGTGTGCAAGATATATTTTGGCGCACGAGGCCGATTGAGATGCATAGGCCACCGATCCCACCGCCTAGATGCTGTAAGGATGAGAGTGAGCTGTGTTGGGGAGGACTTACCACAAACTGCGATGTGGAAAGGCTTTTTGGGAGTATCTATTGATGCCATGACACGAAATGTACTGAAATTATGTTATAGATATACTTTCAGTTTGATATTGGCATCGGCTGTGAACGTCCCTCAGTACGAGACAGGGTACAATGTGGGGTCCCCGCATTTAGATCTCGGCACCTAGAAGTAGCGTGATTTCATCACAAGAATTGGATCTGGTATTTTGGCAACATGCAGCTTCGCTCCCTGAAGTAGGATTTAATATGAGGCTGGATTGGAGTCACAGAATGGTGGAGGTTACACAATACCAAGAAAAAGCATCGGGCTGTGATGGGAAGCGGACAGGATACTAAAATCTTACTGGACCGAAGTGGATCAAACCGATAAGAAAGAATATTTCAGAATTTTAACCTGGATCTACATGCTCTATTTCTAAGCTATTTATTAAAATACGAGAGAAAGAGAAAACGAGTGGTACAGTATCTAGATTGCTGAGGGCTAGAGCGAAGGGCTACCTAGGTACAATACTGGGGCAGGCGCTGTACGAAGAGTCAAACCCGATGTTATCGAGGAGTTAGATAGAGAGGCAAGAACATAAGCCGCCAGCGCAGACACCAATAAACATCAATGTCCAAATACAGAAAAGAATCTTAGGGTCTTGTGTTAATACCGTGAGGGCCAAGTGAGTGGGGCTGCCACAGTCACATGATCAGGCGTTAGCGAATATCCGTAAAGGACTACCAAGCCGTGGCTTACTTCGAAAGACGCGCTTCGCATGCTTGTATGCTCGTTTGTACAGTTCAGCAACGTCAGAGCATCATAAGTCAAACAGCTGGTTATGTTGAAGCTTCTAGGCCCTTTATTAATGCCCAGACTTTAAAATGCCTTTGGGTTGGGAAAGGATCAACAACAAGCGCTCAACTCCCAATAAAAACATCGTCTTCATCAAACCACTTCCCGGTCCTCATGAAATTGTTTCCAAGGAATTTTTGGAGCGTATCGCAGCCCAGTGCCTCCCCATCATGGACAGCCACCACCTTGCTGTGGCGTCTCTGGAGGAATATGAACCAAATCTTGAGTTCTGGGGTTGGTCTGGCTAATCCTCTTACACATCCCTGACTGACAAATCCCAGGACGCAACTTCAACAACGGTGAAGTCATACAACTCGTCCTCAGATCGCCCTCGACTGGCCAGTGGCTCCCTTTCAAATTTGTTCAGATGGTTATGATGCATGAGCTCGCACACAATAAGCAGATGAATCACTCTCAAGCGTTCTGGAAACTTCGCAATGAATTCTCGGCCGAAATGAAAATTCTGTGGGACAGAGACTACACTGGAGACGGTCTTTGGGGCAGGGGTTTACTGTTAGAGAACGGCATATTTTCGCGGGAGACGCTAGATGAGGGAGAGCCATTACCAGAACATATGTGTGGTGGCACTTTCCGATCACGAAGGAGTAAAAAGCGAAAAATTAAACCCAAGATCACCTATAAAGAGCAACAAGAGCGACGGATCAGAAAAAGGTTCGGCACGAACGGAATGACTCTCGGTGCGAATGACGAGATGAAGGTGAAGTTAGAGAAAGGTAAACGGCCCATTGGAAAACCAAGAGTTGCTTCCAGCACGAGAGGGCGAGAATTAAGGGCTGCTGCGGCCTTGGCGAGATTCGAGGTCAACAAAGACGAGCCAGCAGTCAAGGATGAGGATGAGGATTTCGTAACGGATAGCGAGACAGAGAGTGATTTGGATGATAAAGTCCTTATTAAAACCGAACCAAACGATGCTATTGATATCAATGGGACTCCCCTCCTTGACAGAAAAGGACAGAGAATGGTTAAAGTTTGTGATGACGAGGATAAAGACGAGGAGAATGTGAAGATGGAGCTTCTAGAACTCCAAAGTATTCATAGGCAAGCTCAACAAGCCCCGTCTTCTTCGAACCTCAATTTCGCGGCTAAACCTGCATCAACATCCAAAGCCGCTCCATCTAAAATGCAACTTCAAAAGCCAGCAAAAACAAATGCTCAAAGGCCTAGGACTTCCATAAAGGGAGAAAATATAGAAAGCGCAAATGGTATTTCAATTACGGCTGCTCAGGAGCTAACACAACCTGCGATGATTACCAGAGAAGGAACCTGCCCGATCTGCTCAGTTGAAAATGATATGATAGCACTGACATGTATGGTTTGTTCGAATGTATTGAAACCTGCATTTGTCGCCAACTCCTGGGCATGTAGAAGCTCGATCTGTAAAAATGGGAATTACATTAATGCCGGGGATGTTGGCATATGTGGCGTTTGCGGTACCAGGAAGTGCTCCGACGGTATCTGAATTTGCGATTAGGAGTTAAACGGCGTTGGGCTTGCTTTTTGCTAGGTAGGCTTCATCAGGGGACTTTTGTAAGATTTCTACCATCAGACCATACACGCTACCAGTCAGGACGGAACTGTAGCATCACAGATAATGGGAATGTAGGTCTAGAATTCACACTAATTCTCTCTTCATATCTCGAGAATAAGCCATGATTAAAGTGTATTGGGATCTTCAGATACTATTATATTTCATTCTTGAAACGGTTTACTCACAGGGCCGATGGCCATTAGGATCCTCAGGTCGCTTCTCGGAGAGTGCAGTTGATCGGTATAAATGAACAAAATATGTTCGTTCAGCTCCTACTGCCTGTCCAACCAGTACGTTCAGCTCAGCTTACTTACATTGGGGTGTACGATAGGTGATGTTGGCTCCACATTTTCCACGCAATAGTCCCAGGTACAAGAATATATAGCAGATTTGGAGGAGAGATCAAGTGTACAAAGAGCCAAGTCCTTAAAAGAGAACCGTTCTAGGTTTTCCAGTGAATAGACAAGGTAGCCTCATTCTTATCGTAAACTATCGCTAGTAGATGACGAAACTTGGCATAGTCCTTTGCATGAAAATGATCTCTGAGAACTACATCACCAGCGTGTAGTTCCAGTAGAAACACCTCCCAAGTGAAGCCATATTAGCTTGTTTACGAATGAGTAGCTTCACTAGCGGTAAAAACAAAATCGAAGGCAAAGAAGCAGTGCGCTATTTATTTTGCTGGTTGATATAGTTGAAGGTTAGTGCCTACATTTTTTAAACCTACTGATGGTTGGTGATACCCCTTCAACTACCTAGAAAAGTCCGATTGGACTCAAGACGGCCAGCATTACTCGAATCCGCCTCTCTGCGGGCGGTTTCTAACGGCACGAGTTGGGGAGGCAACCATAGCCATGATTTATGCTTGAGGGATATAAAGCTGTGAAATGAAAGTGGGATCTCTCCGGCGTAGCGTTGCATTCTGCATTGCCGTGATGGAGCTAACTTGGTTGACTCGTATTTCCTCCATACCTGTCTCTGTCTACGCACAAATATACTATGCCTGGGTTGCAAGATGAATAAGTGGCGTTGCGCGATTAAAATGCTTTTATACTCCGCTTCTCGGATACTTTGGCTTCGGCCCTGTGGAGAGCACGTGTAAATGAGACTCGTGGCGAGCTCAAGGTTGGCAGTTTTGAGGGAAGTAGATAGCGACGACACAGGTGCAGATGCGAGATAGGCTGTTGGCGGTCTGAGCTGATCCGGAAAAAACGAACTGCATTAGACCGCACTGGATTGGATTGGAATTGGAATTGGGTCGAGTTGAGTTTGAGTTGTACAGTATTTTCCTTGATGATCATGGAGTTGCCGCTTATTAGCGGGGCAGAGCCGGCCAAGCAAGCAAGCTCGGCAGGCTGGCATGGCCGTCACCTTCACTTTGCCTTTTTCTCCTTCGCTCATTGGCAAGTGCCAAATGTGATGGGCAATGGGCTATGAGAATGGCCAAGGAGGTCAGCAAAAGGCAGCGACCTGGCGAGGTAAGGAACTCAGGAACGGTGAGGGATATTGTCCCCATCAATCGGTCCGCTGAATGTGGAACGGAATATGCCCTTAGCCACCTGCTTCTCTCTCTCTGTTAGCTCTCTTCTTTTTCTCTTCTGCCCAGTCTCATCTTCCTAGAGAATAATTACCGCATACATTCCTCCCGAAAGTTTGAACTTGGAATCAAGTTGCCCAGTCGGTTCAGGTCAAACGCCCTGTCAAGCACCCATTGCAGACGTTGCCCAGACGGGTCACTTTCCGATTACAGATATAGCTGCTTTGTCCCAGATCTCAAGAATCCCAGTCCCAGGCCGAGATATTTGGTGATAGCGCTTGGCTCCTTGGTATGGCGACGATCCGAATTGCCCGTCCAATCCCGCCCAGCAGATCGAATGAGGCTACCGCAGCAAGTTCAGGAACAGGAACAGGAATAGACATCGGCGGCGTATATCCAATTCGCACGCTCTCCATAGACAAACCTATTCGCAGCAGAAGCCGTTCTCGAGATGCCCGCGGCGTAAGAATCAGCGACAATGAAAACCCCGAAGGGGAAGGGGCGGGACTCCGTCAAGCCGGTGATTTCAAGAAGAAACAGGTATGTCTATATATACAATCTATAATATACATTCTCGAGCCAAGGACCAATTGCTCATTGATTCAAAAAATTGATATAGGTCTTCAAAGGAAAATTACTTTTCTATTTAGCCTATCAGAGTATCGGGGTGATTTATGGTGATATTGGAACCAGGTAGGAGTTGCAAAATAATTTGACTTCCGCATTTCACCATTGTGTTAAATTAAAAGTTCTATTACTAAGAATAAAGATTAGCCCTCTCTATGTCTATAGTTCTACGTTCAGTAGTGAGCCCTCATACGAGGATCTTGTTGGTGTTTTGTCTGGTGATACTTACTTCCCCAAGCGGCATGAGGGAGCTTACTGATGCTTATGCTTCAGTCATAATTTGGACTCTTACAATGATGGTCACTGTAAGTTTTAGACAAATTCTCATGGAGCTTCAACTTAGTTCATATAGGTCAAATACGTGTTGGTCATTCTTCATGCCGATAACGAGGGTGAAGGAGGAACCTTCAGCACTTACTCGCTACTATCAAGATATGTAAATTAAAATCTTTCTAGTCGGTTTCACTACCCTCTGATATGTTTCCAGGCTCATATCACAAAACGAGATCCTCGTGAAGCTTCTCTCATCAAGATGGAAAGATATTTGTCCCGTGACCTGGAACGAGCCAATCTAAGTGTCCGCTCTCGTCTAGAAAATAGCAAATTTGCCAGAGGCCTTCTGAAGACGATTGGTGTGCTTGCAGTGTGAGTAGATATTGCTTTCGATCTTGAATTGCCATAACAAGACCACTGACTTGCCCAGGTCTATGGTTATGTCTGATGGAGTTCTAACTCCTGCCCAGTCAGTCCTCGGCGCCGTTCAAGGCTTAAATGTTGTCAAGCCTGACATTTCAAAATCAACCATTGTGGGGACTACTTGTGGAATCCTGGTCCTTCTGTTCTTAATCCAACCTCTTGGAACAACAAAACTTGCCGTAACCTTCGCTCCGATTGTTATTATCTGGCTTGGATTTAATGCTGGATTTGGAATTTACAACCTAGTTCTCTTTGACCATTCGGTCTTAAAAGCTTTCTCCCCAAGTTATGCCTTCAAATTTCTAATTCGAAATAAAGGTGACGGTTGGAGAATGCTTGGGGGCGTTCTTCTGGCATTTACTGGAGTGGAGGCTTTATTTGCAGACTTAGGCGCTTTCAGCAGGAGAGCAATCCAGCTAAGCTGGCTGTGTTATGCTTTCCCATGTCTTCTATTAGCCTATATTGGACAGGCAGCGTACATCAGTGTAGGTCCATGGCCATCTCCATATCATCGTGTGCTCAACTTGGGCATTTCAAAAGCCAGTTAAGCTCAGAATATTTCAAATTAACCTCTTTAGGTTCATCCTGGGGCCTGGTCAAATCCTTTTTTTAATGCGGTGCCTCCCGGCATGCTCTATCCTAGCTTAATCATTGCCATCTTGGCAGCTATTGTTGCAAGTCAAGCAATTATCACAGCTACATTCCAGGTGAGCGAGGTCCATTAGATCTCGCTAAGCTACTAATTCTTTTTTATAGCTGATCGCTCAAGTAATGAAATTGTCATGTTTGTGTTCCCATGTCTTTCTCTGTCCTCTCCCCTGCAGGTCTGAAGACTGGAAGGAAATTGCGTCGACTTCTTACTCTTTTAATCCTCTGTACGCTAAATTCCTTCATAGATTTCCCTCAGATCAAAGTGGTTCATACATCTAAAGTGTTTCACGGCCAGCGTACGTATATTTTCCAATGTATCGCGTCTTCTTAAGGGAGCATTAGCATGCTTGGAAGTTAATATAGAATATAGTTTACGTTCCCTTATTGAATTGGCTCCTTATGGTTGGGACTGTGCTAGCTGCTGCCATTTATAACAATGTGAGGAATTGAAAATTTCTCCATATTATTAGAGGCTAATTTCCAATTATCACTCAGACAAGCTCGCTCGGAAATGCTTATGGGTATGCTATCCAAACCCACATTTCATTTACTCATAGCAAACTGACTTCTCTGAAGAGTTTGTGTCATGTTTGTGACCTTTTTTGATAGCTGCATGGTTGGTCTAGCGGCTCTGATCGTGTGGCGCCTCCCTCCTTACGTAGTTTTCCTCCCTTGGCTAACAATTGCCTGTCTGGATGGGCTTTACCTGTCTTCAGCTCTAACCAAGGTGCCCAACGGGGCATGGTTTACACTTACACTTTCCGGTATTCTGTGTTGCCTTCTTATCCTTTGGCGCTTTGGAAAGGAACAGCAATGGCATGCCGAGGCCGAGGATCGCTTCCCAACAACTCATCTTGTTCAGAAAGGAGAAGACGGTTGTATCAAGCTAACCAGCCAGTACGGTGGGGACAATCTTTCAACTATAAAAGGATTTGGTGTATTCTTTGACAAAGCTGGTGAAACGACCCCTGCTGTTTTCACCCAATTCGTGACCAAGCTCGTTGCCGCACCAGAAGTTCGTATTCTCTTCTCTTGTTTCTCGTCCTTCTCGCAACATACCTTCCTCCAAAAAGAAATCCTAATGCTTCATCAACTAATGTACGCAAACAGATCATGGTCTTTTTCCATCTCCGTCCCATAGAGACCCCAACCATGCCACCCGATCAGCGCTATACCGTAACTCGTGTTGCTATCCCCAACTGTTACCGCCTCGTCGTCCGCCATGGTTATATGGATGAAGTTATAACCCCAGATCTTGCCTCCCTAGTCTGCGAGCAGATTCGCAATTTTATTGTATGCCAAGGGATCTCTCTAAAAGAAAGGGAAGGCGAAGAAGCGCTAGCAACTGCGATAACCATCGCACCTCGTGAAATATCATTTACTCCACTCCCTCGCGACGAGAAAGTAGGCACCGATCCGGAAACCAGGTCCCAGAACACAGAGGAGACAATTGCGGCGGATCTGGCTAAGTTGCAGCAGGCATTTGACCGGCAGGTTTTGTATATTATCGGCAAAGAGCAAATGAAGATTAAAGGGGGCACAGGAATTTGGAGGAGGGTATTATTGAGTTCTTTCCTGTGGCTAAGGGATAACACTAGGACGAAGGTTGCCAATTTAAGAGTCCAAACAAATAGAGTGGTAGAGGTTGGATTTATTAAAGAGGTGTGAAGGCTACTGGCGGGCTTGGAAAATTTCCCTCAAGAGTCCGAAGGCCTGAAATGCAATCAATATTAAGGATACGAGGTACAGCATCAACTAAATTTACCAGGGCGTCATAGCGATATCGAGATGATTACAGAAGCTCACTCCTATTCATTAACATTGTGGCAATTTTGAGCCCCTCTTACGTAAATTACATTTCCGAGGCAGTGGTGGTACTCATATCCATGAAAATTGGCACTCTGAAAGGTTCTGAACAAGCTGTGTCAAATTATTAAAAAGTGTTGAATATCTACATCTTAGCTTTGATAGATTTGGGAGGGTGAACGGTACAGTTATGCGTCAAGATATCAACTGGTACACAATTCAAACAGGTCTGAATATAAATTTATGGTATTCATTAATCTTTTAATGCCGTTTATCGTTACAGTTTTCATTCATTCTAATCGCTGAGCCTATCTCATTTGCTCCTCAATGCCACGGACATCCGCAACTTGCATGAAGTCTACTCATCCTCATCCATAAGACGAACATTAGTCCCAGCTTTCTGCAAAGCAGACCTAAGTCGATCAGTCACTTCCTTTTTTCTTGCAAATTTTATCCTAAGATGCGTCTTTTCCTCCGTAGAATAGCCACTCAACTTCTTACGAGGTGGGGATCCTCGAGCATGCGAGCTTGTAGATGACATCAGTGAATTTTGAAAGCGCTGTGGGGTTTCTTTGATACTGTCTGGAGTATAGAAATGGCCATAAGTGCTAGATGTGCCAGGGTTCCTAAGTGATGACCTGTTGTTTTGTGGAGTTCCAAAAGGAGAACTTTCACGGCTCGCCATACTCGCAACGGATCCAACTCTCAATTTTCGCATTTGGCCTTCAAGAAAATCAACATCTCCACTTTTCTTCTCCGCCATGCTTGTCATCTTCGTGATAGTTCTCATTATAGCCTCAACAGTGGGTACTGCAGAGCCTCTCATTTTTCCATTCGAGGTAGCTTGAGAGGAGATCTTAGCCTTCAATACGGTTAATCCTTCTTCGGCCTCTGACAGCAATTTCTGAAACTTTATAAAATCTCTTCTGAGATCATGCTGTTGAGCAGCTTGCTCTGCACTCAAAGGCTGTGCCCGAGAAACTGCCAAGTGCTCTGGGTCGAGGCGGGTATCAATTATCTTTTTAATATCTTCATGTTTCGCCCGAAGTCTGATAAGATCCTTTTGGAGATCATTGCAGGTCTCGAGCTTATCAATGACACCTTGGACACGGGAGTTTTCGAGGTCTTTTCCGAGGTCCTTTTCCACTAGCTGGGAGAGGTTATCCAACTCTACTAAGCACCAGTCTTCCGCATCCTCAAGATCTTTCATCTTACGGCCTTCCTCGTTATACTGTTCTGTATGGCCTTTAATAAATACCTTCAGAGTTCGTGCATTAAGGCCTAAAGTATCGATCATAGAATTAATGTCTCGATAGACAGTCTCGACCTGGGCGGGTATACTCTCCATAGGCTTAGTACCAACATAATCCTGATGTGCCACAAAATCGTCAAGTGTTCTCGCTGCAATGACTTCTGAAGCAAGATATTCTTGCATCCTTACATCATCGTCGTCTACTAAAGTTTGGCGTTCCTCCTCTTCTTTACGGGCCCGAATTTCCGCGCGACGTCGCTCTTCGTCCTTTTGACTTTCTTGGGAAACAGTAGCTGATTTTTGAGTGGGAACGGTTGAACGTCCACCAAGTCGATGCGATCCCAAAATTTGAGAAGCGGCATCAGGAGCTCCAGGTGCGCTCACTGAGCGGGATGCTTCGGGGCGTAACCTTGCTGGAATGGCATTGCGTATGGGGCTTGGAGACCGTGGACTTTGTTGCATCCTTGGAGGCGGGAGAATCGGGGCAGAACGATCAATCTCACCAAATAACGATCTTTGAAGGGTCTCATGACTAGGTTTTGGAACCTTCTGAAACATGCTGCTCTCTGTGATATTCTGCTTAATCCCACCGAATGAGCTCTGCGGGGAGAAGGCCGGTGTTTGATTTATCTCAGATGTCGGGCTGATGTCTTTAGTAATGTCCTCACCACTCCCTTCTTCACTAGGGTCTTCATCGCCATCACTGAGTTCTTCACTCTGGTCGTCTCCTTCTGCCTCTTCCTCCTCTGTTTCGAATTCAGAATTATCTTCGCCGTCATCTTCGGGGCCTCCAGGAACATCCATGGGAGGAATTAGTTCAGTGATGATTTGTTTCTGCTCCGAGTTTTCAGGAATAGGAAGCTGATTCTGTTTTGGGGCAGGTTTAGGAAGAAAATCTGGAGGTAATGGGGCATCAGCTTCAACGGACGAGCCAGAAGATTCCCCAAGAGCATAACTTGTCTTACTTGTTGGATCCGGCGGCAGAGGAGCCTCTGGTATATTTTTATCAAGGCCTGGAGCCTCGGTTACTGGCTCTGGCTTTATCTTTAGTGAAGCCGGTGTTTCGGACTGAACGGTCGAGGGCTGAGCAGGGGTAATTGTTGAGGGTTGGGATGCTAAAGAGTTGCTTGTATTTGCGAAGCTGAAAGCAGAGGGCTTTGGCATTTCTGCAGTTGGTTGCCCAAAATTGAACCCAGTGGAAATGGTCTTGGCAACTTGCGTGGACGAGCTAGGAGTACCAAAAAGCCCACCAGTAGGGGCCGGAGTAGGGGTGGAGCTACCGAATAACCCAGATTTGGGTGCGGCTGGCGTGGAAGCAGGCGTCGTTGAAGCCGGTTTGGGGGAGTCTTCTTGCTTCGGAGTCTCGTCCGAATCCATTTCAGCCTCTTTAGATACCGGAGTTTCCGCAGTAGGAGCTTTGCTAGCCTCTCCAAGAACGTTGCCAAAGGTGCCTCCAAAGAAGGTGCTTTTCGTCTCGCCAGAAGATACAGGTGTGTCGTTTTTGGCAGATGGATCTGCCTTGAAGGTTGAACCAAGAACAAAGCTACTTGAGCCAAAAACACTAGACGTCTTGTTATCCGACTTATTACTGAGTCCTCCAAAGGGGCTGCCTTTATCCAATGCAGAATCAGAATTGGGTGGGGGTAAAGAGTTCATGGGCTTGGATCCAAATACGCTTCCGGTGGAGCCTGGGGTCGTAGCCGCAGCAGCGAAGCCACCCTTCGAGGCAAATGCAGCAAATCCCCCAGAGGGTGTAGCTGGGCTAATGGTACTGGATGTACCACCACCAAAGGCTGTAGTGGGCTTGGGAAGACCACTTGCTTGGCCGAAGGTTGCATTTGGGGCAGTAGAAGTCCCAGAGGCCCATACCGAGCCACGAGTTCCTGGTCCAAACGAAGGAGTGCTAGCGGTTCCGAAAGTCGGCGTACCGAATGTTGGTTTTAGGGTCGACGCCGAAGGGCTTGAACCGAAGGCACCGAAGGCGCTGGTTGAAGAGGCGGAAGGAGCGGAAGGAGCGGTTGAAGTTGAGGAAGTACCCCAAGGTGACTTGCTCTGCCCAAGACTAGAAGGGCCACCAAAGGCGCTTGATGCAGGCCCAGGAAGGGGTGTGGTGCCAAAAGTAGAGCCAGTATTTCCAAATGTAGAAGATCCGAAGGCAGGTTTCGTAGAAGTGCCGAATAGGGGTGGTGCTTGGACTGGCACAGGCCCGGGGGATACTTGGGTAGCCTGTATAGCCTCTCCAGTGGAGACTAGCCCTGGGTAGGCTGTGCTTTGTCGTATCGATTCTGAGTATATAATCCACCAAGACGCAAGGATACCTTCGTTATTGAGAACCATGAGGGCAGGGAGTGGAGTGGGCGATTCATCAATCTCGTCGCCTCGTATCGGTTTAGCAACTTTCTCCTTGCTTGAGAGATCTAATGCAAGGCCGATTGGTGACGTATCTGAAAGTTCTGCTGATATCGGAAGCGCAGCTCGACGGGAATCATCAGACATTTCAGTCATAGTGAAAACCCCAGTAACTTTATCTGCAGGCTTGTCATTGGTCAGCGGAACTTTTGACCTGCTTAATATGCCAATATCGGTAGAAGCAGATGAGGCAACAATGAGGACATCTTGCAGATTTGGAGGAAAGTCTTTCAAGCGTAGCAAAAAGTGATGAGGCGGAGAACGGTTAAGGCCATACGGTCCCGAAGGATCTGTAATTTTGTTGAAAGTAAAAGTTGATGGTGGCAGCCGAGTTACGACGTGAAATGAAGAGCTAGGCGCTTGGTTGCTGTCAAATGAAGATGGAGTATGTACCACCAAATAAACATGGTTCTCGAGCCAGGTGATAGAAGAGACTGCTGCTGTCAGTACCCTTATTAAAAGAACTAAATGGGAACTTACCGTGATCTCCAGAGCTCACATTTGGTGGTCTCGGAATCTCCAACTTACCCTCACCCTCAGGAGTCATTTGGTAAGCAGTACCATCTCCTAGCCCAGCAACAAGTTGTTTTCCCTTTGTACTCCATGAAATACAGCTAACGCCCTCTTTCAATACCTGACCATTTGAACCTGAAATGAAATTTCTCCCCTTTAGATTCGCCATCATTAATTTACCATCTGTTGTTACAAGAGCCAGAAGTTCTCCCTTTTCAGGTGTAGGGTTTGGCAGCAAAGCCCTTAGGGCAAGCCCATTCGTCGATAATTCAAACGCTGATTGTGTGGATCCTTGCAAAAGTGCTTGGACATCGTAAACCGCCAGGCCTCCGCCTATTTCCGCTGACAATATTAAATATGATTCGTCGGCAGAGAATGCAAGTTGAGAAATTCTCATAGGCATTGGCAATTTCAATTGCGGTTGGAACGGTTTTAAGTTTCCATCTCCCGACCCTGGGCTCTCAAAAGCCTTCCGAACTGATTCTGTAGTTGCCACGATAACAGTGTCTGGACCTGCTGCTGCCACAAGCCCCTTGTGCGAAGCAACGCTTATAAGAGACGCTGTCGGGGGCGGTAATTGGTCTAAAGGCCACGGCGAAGGAAGTAGCTGGAGTTTAGAATCACTTGAGAGTGCTAGAAACCCAAGCCCCTATTACATGTTAGTATTATTACTTTGAAAACCATGCCATGGAGCTTAACATACCTCCGTTTGGATATCTTCAAGATCTGGACCCGTTAGAATAGTTACGCCTGGCGTAGGAGATGGAGCGCCCATGGTTGGACTTCCAAAGCTGAATGCCATGATTTCACAGAAAAGCCGAGCTTATGACGGCAGATAGCTCATAGAATAATCCTCTGCATTGGAAATGAGATTGTTGTCGCCCAATACAGTCCGCAAGAGGCGTCGTGAGAATTATTATGGACAAAGGTTTATGTTGGCGCTTTCTATGGATACCTAGGCATTCAGTGTGTAGATATGTAAATTATGGGCGTGCAGGATCGCGAGCAGTGAGTAAGTTGACGCTTCTTGAAGTTGGTTACTTTGGGCGTTGTAAATGGTAGGTAGAAGCTGTCGCGCCTTCTCATAGTCACGTGAACCATTAACGCGTATTGCAGCTGCCTCAAGCTCCAGAACAACTAAGCTCGACATTAAATCAAAGGCAGCTCGGCAACCTCATCCTACATTCACTCAAAGCCAAGAACCTATCTAATTTTCGACAACTATCATTGAGATTGACTCTTTTATCAACAAGAACAAACTTAGCAAGGGCTCCCTGAGCTCTTCCGGTCATTATGCCAGGCTTTGATTTCTCCAACCACACTCGGAATGCGGCTTTACACGCAAGAGGCGTTCCTTTACCAAAAGCGACAAGCACCGGTACTACGATTGTTGGATGCATATTTGATGGAGGTGTTGTGGTATGTGGAGATCACCTCATAGTTGTCTACAACTTCTTGAAGTGATGGCTGTCTAGCCTTACCTTACGGTGGTGCAGATCTGAGCAAATGCTAACATAGTCATCTACAGATTGCTGCAGATACCAGGGCAACGAGTGGACCAATAGTCGCAGATAAAGTTCGTCCAAATCTCTACACATTCCGAAACAAAATGCTGACACTGAATTCAATAGAACTGCGAGAAGCTTCATTATATTGCCCCTCAAATTTGGTGTGCTGGCGCCGGTACAGCTGCTGACACCGAGTTCACCACCGCTCTCATCTCTTCGCAACTCGAATTACATTCTCTCTCTACCGGCCGCAAACCTCGGGTTGTTACTTGCATGACTATGCTAAAGCAACATCTATTCCGATACCAGGGACACATTGGTGCATATCTTGTTGTAGCTGGAGTTGATCCTACTGGTGTTGGTCTCTTCACTGTCCATGCACATGGAAGTACTGATAAGCTTCCGTACGTAACTATGGGAAGTGGTTCGTTGGCGGCTATGTCTGTTTTCGAGACCCAATGGAAGTCAAAGTTGACAGAACAAGAAGCCATCGACTTGGCATCCAACGCTATCCAAGCGGGTATTTTCAACGATTTGGGCTCTGGATCAAACGTGGACGTCGCTGTTATTACTAAGGATAAGACAACTCTGAAGAGGGGTTACGTCAAGCCAAACCAGCGAAGCAAGAAGCAGAAAAGCTATGTCTTCAAGAGGGGAACTACGGCAATACTCAATGAGAAGGTTATTACGAGAGAGGAAATTAGCAAATACGTGACAGTGCATGAATTGGAAGGTGGCGAGACAGCTCTTGGAGAGAAGATGGATCTAGACGTTTAGAAGAAGCATACAGGAAGAGCTCATCGATGTGTCAACATTCTAGCTTTGGAGAAAATGGCGCAGAAGCTCTTTGTAACATAAGAGATCATGAAATACTCAATTTTCGTGAAAGGTTTTCGAAGTTATGAATTCATATCAGTCGCGAGGATCGCTGCAAATACCCCTATTCTATCTCGTAATCTCAATCATTAAACTATTTTATAAATAAGTAGTAAATTTTCGGAAGGTCAATATCTCCATTTCGACAAAATTATCAGACGGAGAAAGCCTATAGTGGTCAGTGGCGTGACCATTCTTTGAGCAATAGTCATATAATATTACAGACTCGACATATTCAGATTAAGGCTCTGATCCTTCAGGGTTGCCGTCTCATAGGTGAAATCTCGCGGCTTCAGGACGGGTAAGGACCTACGCTAGGTAAGAAGCCTGGAGTGTCAAGATCGCCTTGCTGACCAGGAGGAAAGAGGGCATCGAATGCATCCTGAAGTATGAGTCAATACAACTCTCCTGAAACTATATTGTAGAGGCTGCTTACCCAGTCAATATCAGCCATAAGATTATCAACACCAGGAGATGTTATAAGAGCAGGAGGTTGTCCAGACACACTATTTGAATCACTACTTGCGTCTGGGCTTCGCGAATTCGGAAGTGCCCAAAGTGATTCTCCATTTGCACTCCCAGAAAATACCACCTCTGGTATAATTGGTACTCGGCCTAGAGCAGGCCCAGGGACACCTTGGAGACCACCAGAGCCATATAGCAAAGGCGTCTCACTCGAATTGTCTTCTTGATGTCCTTTAATATAATGCAACCCATCAATTTTGGTATATTCGGCATTTGAATCTGATACTCGAGGTTCTCTTTGCCCGACATGCTTCTGCATTTGCATAGGGGCTCGCATACCTCGCATGCTTTGATAGATAGCAGTTTTTTGCTGCAGCTCTGAAAGAATTTTCTTTGCTTTGGCTCGTCGGTTGTCAACTGGATCACACTCAAATATATAGTCTAAACAAACCCATATCCTGTCAGCTTCTTTGCGTTGTGGGTATACATAGACTTCCATGAGGAGAAGGAATGCTACATGATACTGTTGGTAAGCCCCGCAGTACCAGTTCCAAGGATGCAGTTCTGGCATGGTTTCCAGAGCGACCGCTGTTTCAACTGTTGTTGTACCGTTCGCAAGTAAGATATCTCGTAGCCTATCTGGCATGGGTGATACTACTGAGGTGTGATAGCGATGTAAGACCATAACGTGGAGTCTAGAAATCAGAAGGGCCTTTACAACCTTGGCATATTTTTGTATTGGTATTCTATCATCCATAAGGTGATCGTATTTTTTAACCATGTTGGTACGGAATGTCTCAATTTTGCTAAGAACTGCTGTGAGACTTATCCTCCGGCGTTCTATTCGAGGACGATCAATCCAAATTGTCCTCATCATTTCGTTGATCTCAAACCGAATTAGGCTAAATGTTGCATCGGTCCATCGATCTGCACTGGTAGGTAGCTTCCCGGACGAGTGAATCTCGGCATCATCAACATTAAGGGGTAGCTTTGTGTCGAACTCCTCGCGTCTGATTGTCGGCCGCGGGCCTTGGGCTTCACATGTTCGGATGTCCAAAAAGCACAACTGATGCCAGACAAGACGACGTATATGGGTCTCTAATGGATTCATTCCATAGTTAGTACCATCACGGTGAAGACCCATACATTCAGCCATCCGTATTGCAGCACCCAATAGGACTGAATGGGTTCTGGAAAGTTCCGAACGACAAAGTGGTATCTTCGAGAAGTCAGTGCCAATAATAAACAAATCTACTGACTGCTTAGCAAAAAACTAGTAACCTACTAGATACATAACAAATGCTTGAAAAGTTTCGACCTTTGTCGTTCTTAAAAAACCAGCTCGAGCGAGAGAAGTCTCAGTACCAAGCCTAAAATAACATTGACAGTTAGTTTCTGTGTTAAGATACGTGCCAAGGCGATATAAATCTGAATATAAGTGCAACTCCTGTTCCTTTTTGGGTGACACCACTGAGCGAGGTAAAAAATAATTGATGTATCCGCGCTGTACAACATTCGGTACGAGATAAGATTATGGAAATTTCCTACTTGAAATTATCGACCATCGAAGCCTTTGAAACTCCAAAGTCACGAAGGATAACTGCCTCATCCATGCTGACAACGGCCGAAAACATAACAGAAAATACGATTGTCTGCACAGAATTCGGTGGTTCGATGCCAAGGGTTACCTCCTCCCAAAAGGAATCATATTCTCTTTCGAATGTAGGTCGATGAATTATCTGGCAAACAGGATGAACACATGCAAAATATTGCTTAACCAGTCGGTCAGCCGCTAGCCTAGAGGGTAAGAAGTCAATCAGAGATGGCTGTTGCCCACTAATCCCAAAAAAAAATCCGGTTGAGGGCATGATGTATGCAGGGCCTTTAACAGAGTTAGTGCTCAAGACAGAATTGGATTCTGAAAAGGTATATCTCAAAATCAGAGACAATTTCACTTGAGAGAAATACGCACCAGGTTTCAACCATTCAGATGCAGGCGGTAATGGCTTCTCTGTTTGGGGTGGTGAAAATGATCTCTCTCCCTCCCCAGTCTTCCCACCTGTCATGAAGGTACTTAGAAGTCAGCACTAATCTTCTAAGATGCAGATGCAAAAGAGTGCCGACTGAAGTTTATAGTTGACTCAATTGATACGTACTCGGCAATGGTAAATTCAAGCTGAGAAATGATTAGTAAATGAAGGTTGAAACTAGAAGTTAGATAAAATTAAGACGTAGTTTCAGTTTTACATGTACAGTTTAAAACTGGAGCTTGTCACTGGAAGCTTCCGGGGGGGGAAGGACAACTTGGACTAATGTTGTTGAAGATCACCTTCAAGGTTGAAATAAAAGTGTTGCTATTCATCTTTGCAAGATGTTCCAAGGCGAGGCGAAGCTGATCAACTCAACCCTAGGAGAATGAAAGGAACACTGATGCTAAATACTCTCAAAATATAGACGGATATTCAAATCTCGCGTTTACAGTTATATAGCAAATTGAAACGAAAACCCCAAGGGAAAATAGCCAAAATTTCTACCTCTTCTATAGAATAACTGGCTGAATATAGCACTAGCTAAAAGCACTTCGCCCCTAATAACTTTGGGACAGGAACAGAGTAAAGAAATTCGGAAGGACAAACCTCTTGGGAGATCTTTGGTCTGAAAAATCCACCAATGCGCTCCGTAATTCTCATTTTGCCCAACTGAATTCCTAAATCTAGAAGGTCATCATCTTCCCCATCCACATCATACGCAGCATCAACAACAGCTAGAGGGGTTGGCTCTAGATCCTTCTCATCCTCATTTGCTGGTAAATCATCCTCTGCATCGTCCGGAAGCGCACGCTCATGACCCGAGGAGGTGGCGGCATTAGTTATAGAATTCTTCGCCACATCGCGTTCAAGTAATCGTTCTAGAGACCCTACTTTTTCTTTGATTTCTGTAAGCTTCAGTTGGCTTGCTTGGTCCAGTGTCGGCGCCAAAAAGTTGCAGTCTCGTGAGAATTTGACGCAATTTGTGCACGGCTGGGATTTATTGCACTTCAATTTGCGACGGCGACACTCCAAACAACTAGTTATCATGCGATTTCTTCTCCGGATTCGGGGCGCGGCCGAAGCAATTGTGGTTGAAGGGCCAACAGTAGTGGGGGGTGATGTCTGAGGTGCGGCTTGAGAGGAGGAAAAGGAGGAGATCTGAAGACTCGCTTCGGGGGGTAGCCCCTGGGGATCGACGCTGTTGAAGAAATCCATAATGAAAGCTACAGCTTCTTGGAAATACGCAATTTCCCACCAGTATTACCCTGATGGATTTGGGGACTTGGGGTTACTGTAGGCTATGCTGTACAGGGTCTGTAGCCTCCTATGAGTGGCCCGACAAAGAGAGTTGTGCAGCTAGCCTACAGCATGCCGAGGCAGATATGGAGAGTGACACGCACACAAATGACCACAGATCGTGAGACAATGAGGCAAAAATGAGGTTGAGAACGGAGATTTACGGCCGTTACGGTTCACATATGGTAGCCTAACCGGATTGGCTGGGCTCTATTACTAAGCAAAGGCATCAAATCACCAGGATCGAGGGATGTCATGTCTTTGAACTCTTTTGGTAGTATAGTATAGCGATTGGAATGTAAAAAGAGATGCACACATCACCCTTAGGCTGGAGGGCATAGAGGTTAGCGAAAAGATTTATTTTGGTATGCTATCTATCCGTCTAAACGCCAACGAAAACGATCTCCCCGCAGATACTGCCCCCAGAAGAACGTTGCTTAAAAAAAGAAGCGCAATGCGAATAAGCTAGCCAGCTTATGACCAAGACCCCATCATTAGCACGTTAGCCTATGCATCCATTCATGTGGTCGTTCATAGAGCCGGTGTGTAAAGTTCCAAGTACGATGCTCGCTGCTAACTGCAGAGAAAACCTGACTAATGCAAAGATACCAAAGGAGATTACACCTCGGAAACACATAACTGCCAGGAGAGGTTGTTCACTTTATTGTGAAGCACACTGCACTCTCTCACCACCTGCGTGTCCATCCTCATCGTCTTCGTCCATAGCAGTCGCTCCCTGGGCTCGGGCTTGCTGGCTAGGGTCGACGTCTTCGAAATCAACAATCTCGGTCATGGTCTCTCCGGGGGGTGCAACGGTTTGCTTTGAAGGAGGGATGATGGTTTTCAGAGTCTCGAAAGCCGTAGGGTCGGCAGTGAAATTCTTCTCAGGGAACTTCACGTCGAATTGTACATACATGTTTCCGAAATCGTGGTGACGATAGGAAGGCATGCCCTGTCCACGAATCATCTTCACAAGACCTAAACGTAGTGTTAGCAAGGCCGTCATACTTAAAATTGATTAAGTGCTTACCTGGATGAATGACCTCTCCAGGAAGGACCTCAACGCTCAACCATCGATCATCCAAATGTTCAATGAAGACTGTGCCACCGGCAAGGGCTGTTACAAGGTCAATTTCAGCGTGGTAGAACAGATCGTCATCTTTGCGTTGAAACCTAGGGTGCGGCTTTTGCTCAATTTCGAAAATGACATCGCCTGGTTGGACCCCAGGAGTCTGGTCTCCTTCACCCCTGAACTCAATTTTATGACCTGTACGAACGCCTCTGTCGACATGGACGTGCAAGACTTTCCTCTCGACAATTGTTTTCTTTCCATTACAGACTTTGCACTTGTCCTTCTCGCGGATGATCTCGCCCTCTCCATTACAATCTGGGCAGACAGTTTGGAAGCGTTGAATCATTGGACCCATTTGACGCATCATAGTCTTCATACCGTGGCCATCACAGCCAGTGCATTTCCTAACTGCACCTTCCTTTCCGCCGCGACCCTCGCATTTTGGGCAGATGACCGACTTCTGGAGGGCAAGTTTGGACACCTTTCCACGGTAGATATCTTCTAGCGAGACTTTGTGAACGTGGTGGATCATACGAGCTTTTGGAGGGCCGCGTTGTTGCATGCCCCCGCCGAACATGCCTCCAAGGCCACCACCACCAAATGCGGAACCACCGCCGAAGAATTGAGAGAACAAGTCTTCGGCGTTCATACCACCGGCACCGGCACCGCCTTCTAAGCCCTCTTCGCCATGCTGATCATAAATAGCTCGCTTTTGTGGGTCAGAGAGCACCTCATACGCATGGCAGAGGTCTTTGAATTTCTCTGCCGCATCGGGGCTGTGGGCATTTTTATCTGTATGACAATTAGAGCCCGCCTAGCGTTCAAGGAGTGACACAAACCTGGATGATGCTTTAAAGCCCCAATCCTGTATGCTTTTTTTAATTCTGGTTCGGTACAATTTGGAGAGACCTAACACTACTATGAGCGCTCATTTTTGTGACAAAGAAGGGGGTTGCTTACACCGAGTATGTCGTAGAATTTAGTATCTTTCGGCATGATGTCTGATTAATAGTAGAAAAAGGGGAGATTCACGGTGGCGTATGCTCGAAGGATTTTCTTTGCTGAGTCGCGGGAGTGTGCGCTCGGGAGGGAAGTTCTTAAAAGAGACAATTGTTTGAGCCGGTCTACGCCTGATTGTTGTCAACCCAGAATGTTTCTTTCACGGCAGTGGGCTGAGCAGGAAAGGATCAGGCCAAACTATGATCCAGACGAGCGACTGCTGAAATCCAGGAGCCTTCGCAGGTGCAGGCAGCAGGAGTTCTGAAGGGTTGCTACTTACGGGCTCTGTGTGAGGGTGAGGCTGCGGCCTTCTTGCTCGGCGCGAAATTACTCCTGCCTCCGATTCGCCTTCTCTTTTTGTTTCTCCCGGTGAAGCTGTATCCTAGTTGACACGCTCAAAGTCGAGGTTGAGGCCGAGGGTGAAGTTTTCCTTGTATTGTGCGATCACCGCAAGCTCAGAAAACAGTTGTGCGGGGGGGGGGTTGTGAGAAAGAAATACGGATTTTCCGTCGATGGATGTTCAATGCGGTTCAAAATTGCAAGGCGATTTGGTGCATCGCTGATAAAGAAGAGTCGCTAGGTCGCTTATGGCCGGACGTAGAATCGATCGATTTCGATCGAATTCTCTCAGGCAAACAAGGCGGAACAGCGCCTACGGGTCACGCCGTTCCATCTCCGCTCGCTCAGCCGTGGCAAAGGCCTCAGGGCCGACTCGCAGGCCTGGGAAGGCGCAAATGGAACAGAATAATTCATTAGAGACGAGTCTTGAGGGCTCGCACGATTTCAGTTATTTCAGTCCTCTCATCCTCATATCCAAATATAGAATAGCTTCATTTGCTCATGCAAGACAGCGCGGCTTAATCTTCGCTAACCTGGCCAATTATGTGCGTGCTGCCCTATCATTTTTATTGATAAGGGATAATGGGAAAGATTCCCTGGGCTATCCAGCACTGTGCCTACAGTATCTATTCATGCATTTCCTTTTTAATGGCTAGTCATTCCAGGTAGTTCTACAGAAATTCCTCAGTACTGTAGGGCACGTTGCACACCGCCCAGATTATACACACACATATATATACACCTTCATATACTTTATTCATAGTTACTTCAGCTTCCCGCAACATAGTGCTAGCTTCTGACTGCTTGCGTACCTGATTAATCAGAATGAATGACAAGGAAGCCTTTGCAATCGCCTTCGAGGAGGCCAAGACCGGATATGTAGAAGGTGGTGTTCCTGTGAGGCTCCTCCCCCCAAGGTGTAGGGATAACAGTCAAGTTGTGTGAAAGAGATGCATGTATGACGAGGACTAAGACGATGATAGATTGGGGCCGCCCTGGTCTCCAAAGACGGCAAACTGCTGGGACGAGGTCACAATATGAGAGTTCAAAAAGGCTCCGCCATCCATCATGTGAGAAGCTTCCAAGTCAAGTAACTCATATCTAAACAAGGGATAGGGAGAAACGGCCGCTCTGGAGAACTCCGGTCGCCTCCCAGCTTCGGCATATCGGGGAGCAACGATGTTTACAACGTGAGAAAACGTCAAATCCTGTGGAAAATCCGGGTCGGCTAATTAATTTTGTCTAGTTTGTCTCCCTGCGACATGTGGTAGGTCAAATGATCTAGAAGTAGTTCAATGCTGATTCACGTAAGCACTGGTGCTTGTATTCTCTACGGTATATCCAGGGTTGTGATCGGCGAAAACAAGACCTTTCTTGGTGGGGAAGCGTACTTGAAGCTGCGAGGCATTGAAGTTGTAGTCCTGGAAAATAAGGACTGTCAGGAGTTAATGGAGCAATTTATCAAAAATAAACCCGAAGTCTGGTAAGTTGATGCAGCCTGTTACATCGAATGGAGTCATCAAAGCTAAGAGAGATGATGTAGGAATGAAGATATTGGTGAAGAGCAAAGGGTATACTCTAAGGAGATGAAGTAAAAGAAAGGGATCTCGATCAGATTCATTGAAGTCGTAGGGTACGATATAGTGATTCGATGTTATGTATCAGTTACTGGTTAATCGATGAATCTCTTCGAAATAGAATTTCAAATTATCAGGATCAACTCCAGGTGTGATCCCTCCAGAAGTTAGCTATCCAGCATCTCGAAAGAAACAGCAAAACTCACCATGACCCAGATTTGCAATCCATCCCTGTTTTCCTCCCCCGAAGTTGTGTACCATTTCTTTAACCAATGTAGTTATTGCTTCTTTAGAGCCATAGAGAATACCAGGGTCTGCATTTCCTTGAAACACAATGGGCCTCTCTCCTCGAATTTTGAGAGCTTCTACCGGATCTTGTAGCCAGTCTAAACCAACAACCTGGTATCCCAAGTCACACAGAGAATCCAACGCATACCAAGCTCCCTTAGCAAAAACAACCATTGGAACAGGCTCCAATCCTAATTCCTTTAATCTCTTCGGCAAATTATCTGAAATAAAAGCAAGGAATGGAAGAGAAAATTCCTTAAAGGATGATGGTGAAAGCTCACCAGCCCAGGAATCAAAGACCTGCACGATCTAGGAGCAGTTAGAAATACATCCTCAGTCTTTCTATATCAAGCACATACCTGAGCCCCTGCTTTTACTTGTAATGCCAGGTATTCGACACAAACTTCAGCAATTTTCTGTAATAGGTCCTTGCTGGCCTTTGGATACTTATATATCCACGTCTTAATTTTGGCAAACATTTTGCTTCCTCCCCCCTCGACCATGTAGCAAAGAAGAGTCCATGGTGCACCACAAAACCCGAAGAGTGGCACCTTTCCCTCCAATTTGTGCCTGGTCAAAGTAATAGCTTTGTAAACGTAGTCCAACTCGGCCGCTACATCGACTTTTTTGCTGAGAACCTTCTCATATTGCCCATCGTCAGGAGTCGTAAGTGGGTTTGGGAAATGCGGTCCTAGCTTATCGACCATCTCAACAGTCATTCCCATCGCTTGGGGTATAACGAGGATATCGGAGAATATAATTGCAGCGTCCACAAGTCCAGCATAGCGCTCTATTGGTTGAAGAGTCAGAGTCGATGAGATTTCTGGAGACCGACAACACTCGAAGAAGTCATGGTTTCCCTTCGCTTTGTGGTACTCTGGAAGATATCTGCCAGCTTTTTTAAGAGCAGCTGCATCAGTCCAGTGATCTTGGGATCCGTAAAGGAGAGGGCATACCTTGACGCATGACCCACATGGGAGCTCTTTCGACTTTTTTACCTGCCAAAATCAGTAATTGAGAACTACTTTGGGAAATTAAATCATTCAATCATACCCCACGCGGTTCTAATAACCAAATCATTCTGCAATGGCGCAAATTGGTGAGCCATGCTTCCAACCTGAAAGATGTGTATGTAGGAAGAATGCAGTTGCCCCACCAGTCTCCGCGGGCTTTTTTAAATCTTGGGGTTTCGCTTCAGCCCCTGCACGTCAGGGGTTCATCTACAGTACTGTACAGAGATGAGAGGTTGAGATTAGGCGGGAGTTGGTGTTGATGCCTGGGTCTTGATTAGGTAATTGTTCAGGCCGCGAGCATTTTGAACCTCACGAAGCTTCTTCCAGAAGCTACAAAAGGTCATTGGAGGTTTGAATGGCATTGTATGTACGTGAGAGAGGCCAATTGGTGCCTCAATAGACGACATCTGACGACCTCCCGCGGTTCACAGCCGAGGCGCTTCGTATGACGGACGAATTCACCATAACAGATGTTCAACCGACCTGGCTGCTCTCGAGCAGTGCAGCGACATATACTCAGTGCCTCCGACTCACTGTGGGTATCTGACGAAGCACTTCGATATGTTTTCGAACGCTTTGTCGCGGTCTCGAGAACTAGAAAGCGGTATGGAACATTTGGACCTGGTCCGATGGAAAGTCGACGCCGGCTGGGGAAAAGACGGTTAGCACACATGTCTGGAGCCTTCCCAACCACTCCGAACGCCATGGCAACAGGATGGGGTTTATTTGGGGATGTTGATAGGACCCAGTGGCACTGGGAGCCGCCTACCATTCAGGATTCCGAGAGCGACGACATTGTGTCAAAACTTCAATCGAGGTTAGTAACCTTGGTACCGACCTGGCTGGTGGAATGGGGTACAACTCCACAAAGCATAGACGAATCAACAAGGAAACCAGCAGACACTCAAATTTCTATACAAGAAAATATACTTGTTTTTCGGAACTCTATTTCCCAGGCTAACCTATCTGACGCAATCATAATTTGCCAGGAATTCAACAACTCCTTCTCTCGGAGTCTTTCAATGGGCGATGTCCCTTTAGGAATCCTTTTCAGGGCTCTCAAGGATACTAGAAAAGATATAAATCGGAAGTTTTTAGGTTCGGGTCTAGCAGATCATCAGTGTCTTGCATTCTATCAAGCCGTTTGGGAGGGAATTTCATCTTGCAGATTGTTTCAATCTCCCAAATTTAATATTTTGGCGATGGACCGATTGTTGGAATGCCTTTCCATGCTTTCTACTTCTGTGGAAACCCAGACTCTGTCCCTTAGTATTATCGCTTCAGCCTCTCATCCTCAAATTCGGGAAATGACCAATGCTCTTACTCGACTCTTTCAGAGGTGGTCATGGGACTTGATTGTGGCTCCTGGTAGTAATGAGATTTGCCTTATATCAGTCAGGCAAGCAGTTGTGGATGCTGGGGCAAGCCTCCGCTATGCCGAACGGATTGCTGCCTCTATAGAGAGCGGCTCACAGCCTGAACAAGACCTTGCTATGCTTAAACACATACTTCACAAGGCAACACTATCAATTTTTTCCGGAATCGACCATATCACCAAAGCCGAATATACCGGCCCTCCTATCGAAAGGCTGCTGTCAATTCTTAATGATGCTCTCAGACACCTCCCGAGAGATATCCTTTTAAAAATACTAAGATCCTGCTCGAGAAATATCATGTCTCTCGGCCCCGAACTTGATCCCGAATACAAGATTCGAAAGACCTGGATCTCCTTAGTTTCACAATTACCGAAAGTCGATGATGAGCTATTCATGGAAATTTGCAATCGGGTTGATGCCAAACTGATCACAATCGATCACATCCTCAATCATTGGACGTGTCAATTTTTGGGTATGGATAACACTTTAATCTTGAAATCGTTCAATGATGCAGCGGTTACACTTGGCAACCGAGGTTTTGCTGCATTACTCTTCGAAATAAGCATGCATAAAAAAATTTTCTCTACCGAAACAAGCGCTCTTTTCGAAATGTTGCTCAAGCTTGGGAGACACAAGGAAATCTATTCAATTCTTTCAGAGATGCATTGCCATGGATTGAAACTGCCAATAAAGGTTATAGCTCCAACAATCAAGACTGTCAGCCGCTATAACAATCGCCTTGCGTTCAACATATACAATATTTCTTTACTAATGTGCTCTAAAACCGACCGTTTAAGCATAGAAGTTTTATCAAACTTTATCATATCCATGATTCACGATCCTGCTTTCCGTCCAGAAACGATCTGGAAGGTATTAGGAATCCCTTTGTATGAACGCATGCGTCCCGTTGTAAGGTCGAGACATCCCTCAGGCAAACTCTCTGTGGGTATGGAGAGGCTCATCATAAAGATGGCGGTTGCTTTCGCCACTTCAGATGCTCGACCACGGAGAGTAGCACTTCGCAATGTCCTACAGTGCCTACATCATTTACGCAGACATAATGTTGCCGTGTCGCCAGATCTGACTAGAGCACTTACCTATGCGGGAATAACCCGAAAAGTTATGAATGGAGAACCGGTCAGCAAGGATTTCTTATACTGGGCCCTCGGACTAATAAATTGGGTTGAGGGAAAAGAAGTGGCTGCGTTTACAGGACATTTAGTAGATCATCTGAACAGGAATGTTGCTAAGAAGCAGAGGCTGCTTCACAGAGAAAGAAATGTGCTACGTGTAGGCCCAATAAGCTAGTCATAATGCACTTCACATTTGAAAAAATACTTAGCTACTGTGGTCGGACAAGATCACAGTGAGTGTACATTTAATATATCCACAATACGAGCGAAGAACTCGCTCAACAGGCCAATTGTACTTTAGACTTATTACATATTACAAACGGTTATCTCTCTTGCCTGTCTCCATCTCTCTTGCGCAGATTCTCGAGATGGTACAGTAAATTTGCAATTCGACTGAAGGCATTACCACTGGAGTCGCATGAAGAATTGTCACTAATCTCTGTCTGCAGAGGAGCGCTTAGCTTATCTTCAAACAGATTTCCGTCTTGAAGTACCAAGGACTGCAGAGGGTTAATTTTTAGTTCCCCTTCCATTCTCCTCTCGTTTGTTGAGCCAGCCTTGTGGATTGTATCTATAGATACAATGAGACGATTTTGTAGACCTTGCCGAGTTGATGAGTTGGCTTCGACGACCGCAAGAACATTTCCAGGTAGTCTAAATGTTTGGACATAGACCAGGTGGCTTTGCTGTCTGAAAGAATAAACGAATATCGCGGGTACACTGTCAGAATCTGTTATCAAAAATCTCTCAATTAGAAGGGAGATAAATTGGCCAAACTCACCCTTCGCAGGCAACAACAATCAAATCCTCGCTGACAATGCCCGCAGCTATTCTGGTATGAAAAATCCCAGAGACAACAATATTTTTTGACTCCAGCGGAACATTATCGTCAGGTTTTATCCCCAAGTCACGCCTTACCGCCGTGACATATTGCTTGAGATTGACCTTAGAGCGCAATGTCCCTGATACCCAGTCCCAAACAAAGATCTCGTTATCACCCCCACCTGAGATCAGAATGTTTGGATTATCCTCTAGGATACAAATTCTACTGATGAATTCAGTATGACCGAGGCAAAACCTCTCAATGACGTGACTTTGAGACAGTCCCCGGGAGATGCGAATGTGTTCATCTCTATCAGCAGTAATGATATAATCCCGACCCTGTAGTGTGACAAGAGCGAGATCAGTCAACATCGAAACATGGCCAAGTAAAAGCTTATGCTGAAAGAATGGCTCCGATTTTTCCATGTTTATATTGGCCTGCCGGCGTTGATTCTCTAGTGCCTTGCGATTTCGCTCCGAGTGGATTGTAAACTCGTTTGCTGCTGGTATGAAGCTTTTGATGGATGTTGGTTCCAACACATGAGTTGAAGACTCAGTAATCCTAGGCGTATCTGCCGGAATTAACGGAAGAGAATAGACATCCCCGAATTTGTCTGCACTTATAATCGTCGAGTCTTTATGGGTAAGTGCAACAGCGCAAGGCCGCTTGGGCATAGTTCTACTTCTGATCAGCTACTAAGCAATCTACTTAACAGAAGATAGTGTAACCTACCTCGCGCTCAATAATTTCAGTTGATGCACCCCACTCTCTAACATACTCTCGAAAACCCTGATAGTTTTGTCTTCCCCAGTGACGGTAATCACGTGATTTGCGTCTTTGGTTGCAGCAAGACTAACAATGGCTAGAGAATCCAATTTGCTGGTAATTGATTCAAACTTTTCATGATCCTGCTTCTCCTTCTTCATTGTCTTTGTTGCCCCTTCTTCCGGTGCCAGTCTCGGATTACCGTTCTCTGAAGAAGCTAACTTCCTCTTCTTTACAGGAGGTGAAGATAAATCAATTTCGAGATCCTCAGATAAAAGCCCTGGGCTGTGAGGGGCCAATTCAGTCGTAATCTCCTCCAGACCCTGCCTGCTCTGAGACGTCTCGGGGGGGGCGCATTTTGTGGTAGACAGGAGTGAACCGTCAGCGAGATTGAATGAATCAATGCTCGAACCTCTGGCAGCCAACAAAAGATTTCCGCTCCTCACCATACACTGATATGGCATCTGCAGCTGTACATCCGCCATTTCGGTTGATCTCACTGAAGAACTTTCGATGCAAAAATCAAAGTGGGAGTATTGTAATTCCGTGCATTGTGATATTCCACGAAGTTTAACTGCCGAGGCGGAGGCGGTCGATAGTTATAAAGTACAAAGTTGCTACAGTTGAAAACGATCCCTAGCCAGCAAGGCTGATGAAGTGTGCGGCCAATCAATTGCCTTGTTGAGCTCTTAGCGTCATATGCATTCGCACACAAAAATATCAAAAAATTATCCCTCTTCGACATCGCCAACAACAAAACTTCTCAGTTTCTCGAGAACAACCCCCATTCAATTCCTAAAATTCTGACCCTTAAACATCCTACCTTCATTATAAGAAGATATGGGGGGCAGATCAGAAAACAAGGCCGGCTACTTTGATAAGCTCAAGGGCCTCCTCGAAGAGTACAGGAGCATCTTCATCGTCACTGTTGACAATGTCAGCTCCCAGCAAATGCACGAAATCCGACACGCTCTCCGTGGTGAGGGTGTTGTTTTGATGGGCAAGAACACCATGGTGAGAAACTACACATGTGATGGGGGGTTTTTACTAATTCTGAGTTTTTAACAGGTCCGTCGCGCCATCAAAGGCTTCATCGCTGATTCTCCCGAGTACGAGCGACTCCTCCCTTTTGTCAAGGGGAACGTCGGTTTTGTCTTCACCAATGGCGATCTCAAGACCATTCGTGATAAAATCCTCGAAAATAAGGTAGCTGCACCTGCCAGAGCTGGAGCTGTTGCACCAGCCGATGTGTTCATCCCAGCCGGTAACACTGGTATGGAACCCGGAAAAACCTCTTTCTTCCAGGCCCTTGGAGTCCCAACCAAGATTGCTCGTGGTACTATCGAAATTACAACTGAGTTGAAGCTTGTTGAGGCTGGTAGTAAGGTCGGAGCGTCTGAAGCAACCTTGCTGAACATGTTAAATATATCTCCCTTTACCTACGGTATGGGAATCTCCCAGGTCTACGACGAAGGCAACACTTTCCCACCAAGCGTTCTTGACATTGAGGAATCTCAACTTCTGAAGGCATTTTCAAGTGCCATCACGACGATTGCTTGCATCTCCTTGGCTGCCAACTTCCCAACCCTTCCGTCCGTCATGCACTCTCTTGTTAACTCCTACAAGAAGGTTTTGGCTGTCGCTGTTGAGACTGAATATAGCTGGCCCGAGATAGAGGCATTGAAGGATCGCATTGCCAACCCAGACGCCTATGCCGCTGCCGCCCCTGCTGCTTCTACCGATGCCGCCCCAGCCGCTGAAGCCGAGAAGGAAGAAGAGAAAGAAGAAGAGGCCGAGGAATCTGGAGATGAAGGTTTCGGAGGCTTGTTCGACTAAATTGTTCTCATGCTTGCATCTATTCGAGGGGGCTCTTCTAGTGTTTTTATGACACGAATTGTGGAATCACATAGTGCATATGCCGATACTCTAAATGTAGCTCACAAAGCACATCTAGAATATGAGGTCTCTATGAATGTGACTATGACGTGATCTAACGAGCAAGCCAACTGAAGAGCCTCTTTCTTGACTGAATTTGTAGGTACCACTCTTTTTCTCCTATTCCCTAAAGCATATATGATGATGCATACCAAAAAGCTTTTTAACCCTTAACGGAGCTGAACTCCTTGAAGACCAAAAACAACAACTCTAATTTTTTCCTGACCTGCATTTATTCATACATTTCGATATGTTACACATTTCTCTAAACCTTTACTGACTATGGCAATCAGGCTTTATACTGGCATCTCACGATTTTCCAGTAACTTCCGCGCAATACCAATAGCATCCTCCGGAAGACCTGCCAACCTTGCCACCTTCAACGCATGGCTACGCTTGTTTACCCCTGCTTTTAGCTTGTGCACATATCTGAAGCCATCGCCAGTCCCATCCTCTTCCAAATCCGTACAATAAAACCCCACCTCTTCCATATTTTGCTTAGCTACCATGTCAACCAAATCGTGAAAATGCGTGGCAAATAATGTTCTACACTTATTGACATGATACAAGTGATGTAAACATGCAAAGGCTACGGCAGTTCCGTCCGTAGGCGCCGTACCCCTTCCAATTTCATCCATAATGACAAATGATCTGGTATTGGCATGTTTGAGAATCGTAGCGGTCTCCAACATCTCAACCATAAATGTTGATTGATCTCTATACAGATTATCCGCCGACCCTATTCGACTAAATACTCTATCCACAATTCCCAGTTCGGCGTACTCAGCTGGAACGTATGAGCCAACCTGGGCTAGAATAGTTATTAGTGCATTCTGTCGAAGAAAAGTGCTTTTGCCAGCCATATTTGGACCAGTGATAACCCAAGTTCGTTGCACATCACCAACAAAGCAGTCGTTCGTGATAAAAGTGCGGCCTTCTTCTTCCAATCCACCTTCAACTGTAGGGTGGCGTCCAGCTACGATTTTGTGCGTGCAACTCTCGTTCATAACTGGTCTTGTCCATTGTTTTTCAACAGCGAGCAAAGCAAAAGAGCACGCCACATCAAGTTCGTCTAAGACGGCTGTGTTTCGACGAATTTTGATGATATTGTGAATTACGTCTTCGCGGATGACATGGAATCCTCGTTGCTCTTCTGCCCTAATGTGATTTTTGCATTGGTCGATTCGTCGACCTAGATCGGTCCATTCAGGGTGATGAAAGGAACGTGTGCTTTTGCTTGAACTCACACTTTTGACTGTGGAAAGATCGAGTTTCACATCCTTGCCTTTAACATGGCATATATGGCCAAGCCCTGGGGTAAATCTTAGGGTTAGGCTCTTAGCACCTAGGCGATTACAAAGATCAAGCCCAAGGGTTTGTTTCTCAGCTTCTAGTGAAGCCAGATCTTGATGAAGCCACTTCAGTGTTGGGCTGGCCTCCGGTTTCATGATCCACGCCTCGTTATCATTTGAGTAATAATCCCTGATGCCGGACGGTTTCTTCTTACGAGGCCCCTTTGGGAGTATATTCAGATCTTCTCTAGAGCCCTCTGAGCTGACAACTTCTTGTGCAAGAGCTTGTATTGCTCTTACTTCCCCATCCTCTAAACGATGTTGCTGCACAACCCCTTCTTCGTCAATCGCTTCACGAATCCGCTCTGCAAGCGCACTTGGCCCATCTAATTTGATACGGGTGAGCAGGGATTCGATACACTCCTCTCCTTTGCCACCTTGTGATAGAGTTATCACGAGATCTTGGGTTGCATAGATCGTACTGGCCAATGCCAATAGATCATCCGGATCACCTCGGCCAAAAACAAACTTCTGGACAAGTCTGTGACAGTCATGGCATCGTCGCAAGAGCACTGTGATGCGTTCCCGAAGGATTTCGTCCTTTAACATTTTAGTCACTAGATCTAGCCGAGAATCAATCACACTTAAAGAGGTTGATGGGGAGCCTGTGTGTCTCAGTTGTTATCCAGGATGGGTAGTAATAGACTCACTCAACCAATTGTCCAGTAATCTCGCGCCACCTTTAGTAACAGTCCGCCGGACTGTATGTAGTAAACTTCCTGTAACAACATCTTCCCGCATCGTCCTTTTTATCTCCAACGCTCGCATTGTATTTTTGTCGATACCCATCATGTCTAACTGTCTCACTGGAGGTTGAAGCTTCATATTTGAACCTTGTAGTCTTGTCTCTACGTACTGAAGGAGAGAACTCCCAGCTAATATCTCATGGGTGGTAAAATCATTGGCTAGTTTGGTAGGGACCGGTGATTCCAACATAGGTTCCCATTCCGATATTTCCAACACCTCTGAAGAGGAGGTGTATGTAATGAGGTGATGGTCTTCGGCTAGGATTGTAAAGATACCGTGGTCTTTAGATTCTTGAAGCTTCTCATCCAGAACAATCTCTCGTGGCCCGATGCGGGCCAAAAAGGAAGGAAGAGCTGAAAGCGTTGTGGATTGGGTGTAGAAATGGCCGGTTGAGAGGTCCAACCATGCAAGGCCGATTGGAAGAGTGGCATGCTGACCTAGGGAGGGCTGTTCAGAAAAATTGGCCGGGAGAGTACCTTGTATATGAATAGCTAGGACATAATTGTTTGTGAAAGGATCCATGAAATTCTCATCGATTAATGTACCCGGGGTAATGATACGTGAGACTCGTCGGTCGTGCATCAAACCCCCAGATTTCACTTTGCCCGGCGCATCATTTGGAAATTCCTCGGCAATAGCGACATAACGGTTTAGGTCCTCTAAGAGAATTTTGAGATACCGGTCCAGCTGAAAAAAAGGGAAACCAGCCTAATTAATGTTAGGATAAGCGAGAGGAGAGTAACTGATATATGTACCATAGAGACTGGGCCTGCAAGAGTTTCCTTCCGAGCCACCTTCAGGTTCATCAGAGGACCAAACTCATCTGCATGTTCAAAATACAGCTCATAGAAACCTCCAACCCTGGTGAGCAAGACGCAATTTTCAAATTTTTGCATGTTCCGGCGGGCTTGCTGTATGACAGTGGGGTACGAGGGCGCATCATCTTCAATTGGAAGTTGTTCTAAGGGAATGACACCTTGGGGTAGCTCATCGAGCTTGAGCGAGGCTTTTGTCTTCTTCCCCCTATTCTGGACTCGCCAAGTTTGTCGCGTGATAGAGACATACTTGGTAGAAAAAGTACCGCGGAAGTATGAGTGCAAATGTTGTAGGGGCAGGTATTTAGGCCTAGGCAATACAGGTGATCGAGATCCGGTAGCCCAAAGGAACCTATATGAGATGTGCATCAGGCATGCCCCTTAAAATTGAGATGAAAAGGGTTGTAATAGAGGTTTCGTTGCGACTATTAAGATGCGAGCTCCCTTCTACTCCGGAAAGGTGAACTGTGGAGGCATAGTGAGTCAGCAATATCACGTGAACAATAATACTGCCTGCAAGGCTGCAACTGAGTAAATGGTTGGAATTGGATTTCTGCCTCTATATCTATGAAGCTCCTAGGAGCTCGTTATTGGGGCTATTGCACCCGCATATGCATGAATGTACTGTACATGCATGCACAATTAAAAAGGGTTTTGCGGCACTCTACCCATTACTAAGCTGCCCACAGAGGAAAATTCTGGGCGGGCTGAGCTAGCTCCACGCAGTACTCCTCTATACCAATGTCAATATCAGTAGAACACAACTTCATTCTAGACCTCGGGAGTAGAACTACGTGTCGCCACTAAAAGTGGGCAATCAGAAGAATATTGACGTTTAGTAGTGTAAGCAGCACCTTAATCAGTTGCAGATGCATCGCGAAACTTCCCAGATCGGGATCGGCGTGAACCATTTTATCAAATAGAACTATTTTTGCAAGTACTGTACGTATGTATGGGTATAGTACAGCACGCCTTCCACAAGCAATCATCTTGTGGTACTTGAGAGAGGAGAAAGAGGGGAAAAAGAAAAAGAAAAGGACTGGAATGGGGGACACCTTGATATATCTCCGACTCTCGTTTCACGGAGATCGGTGTGGACGTACCTTTATGAACCCCTTCATCCTTCCTCGTATCGGGTGGTCGCTGAATTTGAAATCAAAACATCTCTCATGCAGGTCGAGCGATATATCATGGTTACATAACCATAGAACAGTAATCTACGACCGCTTGCCCGCTCCGAATATGACTGATGCTTGTGTGATGCTTGGGTGATGCCGTTGGTCTGGCGCTGGTCTGGCGCTGGTCTGGCGCCGGCTCCCACTCCACCCCTGCTCCACCCCTTCCCACCTCTTCCACTCCGCTCTCCGCGCCGCCATTGGCCAATCATGTCGTGTCGGAGCTTACTAACTTTACAAAGCATTGCACAACGATGAAAGACGTGGGGCAGCAACAAAGCACGACACAGAGAGAGATGCCACAAGGACAAGGAATGAAATGAAATGACATCCACGGTCAAACAGAACACTCGAGATTGATATAAAACCCCCGTCCACCCATCATGCCTCGTCTTCTCCCTTCATCGCTCTCTTCATCTCACATATTTCCCAACCAACCTTTAGACAACACACATCCTCCAATCAATCACAATGGCTCCCAAGGTGGCTATCGTCTATGTAAGTCAAATCAGCTCGTTCGTCAATTTACCCCGCCATTTACAGGCACTTTTGCTTGTCGCATCCCTTTCCATTCCCCCAATTCACTACGCACAAGCTGACGCTACCCTCCTCAGTACTCCATGTAGTAAGTACACAGGCATCTGAACTCTGATTTCGCTCCGCCCATACCTAGAGATCTCATCCAATATAGCTGGCAATCCAATGCCACGAAAACCTCTTTCTTTTGGAGATACGATTATTTATACTGACTCTACCTTTTACAGTGGCCACATCAAGGCTTTGGCAGAAGCTGAGAAGGCTGGCCTCAAGGAGGCTGGCATTGAAGCCGATATATACCAAGTCCCCGAGACTCTTCCTCAGGAGGTCCTAACAAAGGTGAATTCCCATGGATTCAATATTTACCAGTTGAAATTGCTAAGCGGAGCCCTTTCTAGATGTACGCACCATCAAAAGCCGATTACCCCGTCGTCACCTCTGCCAAGCTTGAGGAATACGATGCCTTTCTGCTAGGCATACCAACCCGTTATGGCAATTTCCCTGCTCAGTGGAAGGCGTTTTGGGATACCACGGGAGCGCAGTGGGCAGGTGGAAAATACTGGGGCAAATATGCTGGTGTCTTTGTTTCGTCTGCCGGACAAGGCGGTGGACAAGAGAGCACCGTAATCGCTTCCATGTCTACTTTAGCTCATCACGGCATTATCTACGTCCCATTAGGCTACGCAAAAGCTTTCCCCGAACTTACCAACATCACCGAGATGCGTGGCGGTTCTCCTTGGGGTGCTGGAACATTTGCTGTTAGTTACTTCTCCTCGGAATAATTTAGCTTACTAACTGGCTTGCAGGGTTCTGATGGATCTCGCCAACCTTCTGCTCTCGAACTTAAGGTTGCAACCATCCAGGGCAAGAACTTCGGCGAAGCCATCTCAAAGGTCAAATTCTGACTAGATGGCCCTTCAGTCGGAGATTCTAAGGAGACAAAAGTAGGGACAGCAACAACAAAAGAATCTCCTGCAGCGGCAGATAAGACGCAAGCCAATCCAGAATCGAATACTACTGGAGTAAATGGAACAACTCAAGCAAAGGAGAAAGAAGGTCCTTGCGGCTTGCCTGCCAAGTGCATAATTCTATAACTACATTATCTGAATCGAATTTTATACCATTTTGCCATGAAAACTTTTTTGATAAAATATTATGTGACGTGGGTTCATTGCTTTCACCTACCAGTGAATAATTTCTGTTGGAGGGTTGAGAAATGTGAAACTAAGCAACGATGCAGCGTAGCAAAGGGCCACTGTATCCCTTTTTGAGATTCACGGCTGCAGCCAACGTGTAAGCGGCTAGCCCCATTCAAATAACACAGATTGCAGGGCCAAATCGTGTCAGCGAGTCCCACACAAGTTAGTTAGTATGCTGATCATATGTTAAAGTTTCCAGTAATATTACAAAGTACGGCGTCGAATTACTGTATTTCATACGTTTCGGCTCAATTGCAGTAACTGAGGGGTTTGGCTGGTAGCTTGGATTAAAAATCAATTTGTGGTAAGTTTGTCCAGTCTCGCGATACATTATGTTTGCGATTTGCCTTCACATACTTAGAGAAGCAATTATGGGTTGAAGAGCATGAATCCATACGCTTTATCGAGTTATGTCATCAGCATAGCTTGCTCGGGGGTCTAGCCGTCTAGCTCCTCTGTATCGAGTTCTTGCTGTATTTGTCTCCCTTCTCGATGTCAGCGAAGTGAGGCTCTAAGTAGTCAAATTTCAAAATCACTTATCCCAGATTTTATTTGCTGACAGAGAAATGACCTCCGCCTTTGTGACGAGTCTTTCGAGGTACCTTTCCTCATCCTCTGCGTTTATTCGCAACTTCTTTGGTGAGCCTATAATCCTTTAGCTGCCAATATAGTAAGAGACTAAAAGGGCATACCAGGAGCAGGACCGGTAGAATATCCTTCACATCTGCTGCTGCAACAGTTGCTACACTTTTATACCCATTTTCCCAAAAGACCCTCGCAGTTCGGCTTTTAATGTAGGTGATTTCGGCCAAGGCAAGAAGATCAGATTTCGCACCTGTTACATGTCATTCACGACTCATATTCCACAATGAATGCACTGATGAATATGATGGTGACAAGAAATCAACATACCAGCCCTTAATCTGTCAGAAAAGTGATCTAGTACTGCAGAAAGAGCGCCCCAATTCATCCGGTCACAAAATTTGATCATTCCAGCAGCAAAACCCTGGCAGGTCTGCGCAAGGTTCTGAACGACACCTCTAGGCAAGTCGTATTTGCGCGCTACAGCGTGAATTGGTATTTCGTTACAAAGATCTCGAAGCTGCATTGTAGAATAAAACCGCTTATAGATTCGAGCGGCCTCAATCTCTTGTAATGTCGATTCTCTCATAGAACCGCCCTGCGCCCTGTGATATCTATTAGTTCCACATGCATCGACACGTGAAGCCACTTCTCACATTTTGTTAATAACGAGGGGTTTGAGTCCTACAAACTCTAAAGCTCTCATATCACTGTCATCAAAATTCTCCACTTCTTTGCTGAAGACTTGCCAATTGATGTAGGCATTCGTGGCTTGTACTGGGGTGAAAGCATACAAAATATGCATCTCGCCGTCCATGACAAAGGCTTGCAGGGCCTTGAGAAGTTCCTTGTGGACAAACAAACCATCCTCTGGTGTAAGAGATGATGCCACAATAGCCTGGCCGAGGATAGTAGCTATATATTCACCGTTCTTCTCTCGAATGAGCTCCATTTTTCTGAGTTCCTGCATGGTTGAGCAAGTAAGAGCCACGAGCTCGCTCCAGCCTAGGGATCTGGAAAGAAGTGTCCTTCGTATGTAGTCGTTGATAGACTCATCGCTGGTGGCAAGCTTCGTAGCTATAACTTCTAGTAAGGCCCTAAGGATTCAAATAAGTATATTCCTTCTCTATTTCCCAGATACAAGTATTTACGCACCTCTTAATTCCCCATTTCCCTGGTTGAAGACAACTTTGGACTTTTGGAATATCTCTTTCTATAAGCTCGGCAACAGCTTCGAGATCGCTCTTCTGGCAACAGAGATAGGTTTCGCCAACTTCGTCCTTCCCTTTCCTCCCAGCTCTACCTCTCATCTGACGCCTTATTGTTTAGGATAATTATAAGAGCGTAAAGTTGAGAAATACTTACAGCATAGATGGTCCCACCAGGTCAACTCCCATCCGAGCACCGTGCATAATTACCCGCCGAGCAGGGAGATTAATGCCAGCGGCCAAACTGCAAGTCGCTACAATAACTCTTACTACGCCTAGATCATACGCAGTGGCAATAATATCATGCTCTTCCGTCGTCAAACCCGCATCTATCACATATATTAGAATATAATGTTGTGGAAACAGTGACGTACTCACGATGAAATGCAACACCGACAGGAATGATTTTCTCCAGCAGACGATCCAGCCCGGTAACCGTACTCCTGAGGTCATTTAGTAGATCGCGACGTTTCTTTAGAGTACAAGCGTCAACTTCATCTGGCCTAGGCAAAACTTGGCTAATAAGAAGAGCGTCTCTTTCACATCCAGCACGGCTGCTGCAGAAGACCAAAGCGCCATACCCTGCTCTTGCGGTTTCATTCGAAAGAGATACAACGGCATTAACCAATGAATTATTTAATTCCTTGTTCTTAGATGGCTCAATAAGTCGTAAAGGTTGCGGACTTGTTTGAGAAGGGATTGGAGTCTGCGCATTGAGATGCATAGCTGGTTTGTAGAATCTACTGGCCGACGATGCTGAATAGATAGCATTATCGAATACGAGATATTCTTGAACCGGAACAGGACGGTATATAGAAATATAAAACTTTGCATTGCCCAACCAGTTTGCCAAAAGATCCACGTTCTACTCTGGTTTAGCCAGGAAGCGTTTATTTCGACAGGAATGGGCTATATGCATACATTCAAAGTAGCACTCATTCCAACCAGCTGGATATCATGTTCAATACTCAATAACTTTGTTGCCATCAACCTAATGGCCAAGAATTCAGCTATTTCTCATCCAGAAAGCATATTGTGAATAGGGAATGTGGACATCTGGTAATATCTAAAGGAACCACATATGAGGAGGCAGAAACCGGAGGGGCAAAAACTTCGGAGATGCGGTCATGCTCACTCTAAGATATACCCCCGGCTTTCATCATTAATCATGTGTAGCTCGTCCATAACAACTATTCCTAGCTTTTCCACAGAGAAATTATCAAGGGCTCCATTTATAAGTGAGTTGGCCTTTTGCACATCAGCATATTTCGAGACTTCTGCGGCAAACATACCTTCTCAATTGTGCAAACAGCGATGTCTATGTCGGCCAAGCAGGCTTTCGATTTACTACCACCAAAGAACCCTGCGACTCTTATAGAGTTTTCAGCTCCACGCTGACGCCAAATTGTCGGCCTTTTTATAATGACCCTGGAAGCATCACTCCACATGGTGATACCTACTACCACTTCCCTCAACCAACGAAGCTTTTCTTGCACGAGTGCAACATAAGGGAGAACAAGCAGGGCTTTCTTGTCGGGATATTCAATCACCTTCTTCAGCATTAGGATGTCGGCGACGAGAGACTTCCCGCCGCCAGTTGGGGCAGTATAAACAAGATTCCTTCCCCCTTCGAGAGTGCCACTTCGCAATAGGCAATCAGATTGCCAGGGAAAGATAGAGTTAATCCCAAGAGCTGCAAAATTAGCCACTAATTGTTTTGGAAACCCATAGCTTGGGTGGGACAAATCCAACAGAGGATCGCTGGCTGGAGTGGGTGTTAATGCCAGGGCTCTTCGTTGAGAGTACTCTGGCTGGGAATGACCAACAATGTCATGAATTTGGTCTGCGTTTAGAGCCTCCAAATTGCAGTCCTGATTCAGATAGCAAATCTCTTCCTTGTTAGCGATAGCTGCAGGCACGGGAATTTTTGGTTCCCTCTGTTTCTCATAAAATTCATCATAGGTTCTTTTAGAGCCGACGGCCGTACCAGGGTTTGTCTTCAAGGCATCAATACTCGTCTTGTGGAAGATCTTACTGGTGTTCATGCTTCGCGGTCAATCTGTGTGACAGCGGGTTTGGCAGAAGCAGAAGCAGAAGCAGTTCACAAGCGCTCTAGCCCCTTTGCTAATAGCAAAGAGCTCGAAATATAACCTGGAAATAAGTTTGCGATAGCAAGGTTCCAGCGAAAGCCTTAAGCCTTAAGCGTCAGCCCACCCTGCTGGCCGTTGGCGGTACAAACCGGGTCCAGAGTCTGGTCCAGCAGGAGCAGTCACGTGTCAAAGCTCTCCGTTCCTGCCTGTCCCGTAAGGTAACAGTTTAGTGGCCAAAGTGAACGCGGGTAGGGTAGCGATCGGCTAGCTCGATGGTGACAGGACAGGACAGTACCGTACACCAACTCAATACGCTTACGCATACTTCTCTCGCGAGGCATGAGGCATGACAATGTACTGTACATATAGGTATCTTACCTGGGGACAAAATGTAGGTTGAGTTGGATTCTCTCTGCTTTTGAGATAAATGATGTAAAAGTTTGTTTGCTACCCACATGCACTTCGTCCGGTGAAGGCGCATGTTCTCTCTTGTCAGCGATATTAGAGTACTGTAAGCGGTTTAGGTTTAACTACTGTATGCAATAGAATAAAGTAGGAGCGTGTAGAAATGCTGTGAAGAGCAAACAATGGCCAAAGCTATGGCAGTGCAGTCCTACTCCTGTGCAGTCTGGATTGGACGAAGCAGGTAGATAGTGTACACAGCTACAGTACTGTACTGTAGTATAAAACCGGCCCCCTGCTCATCTCGCCATGTGTGCGCTAGCCCACTAACATGGCATGGTAACGCCTCGCCTCTCTCACATCGAGACTTTCGAACTCCAACATCCATCAACCTTCTCGAACATACCAATCTCCCAAGCTCGCCCGTACGCTGCCTTCCTCGAACATTCTCTGTCTTGTCACTCTCCATACTCTTCAGGACAGCGATCGAAGTCTGTATCCATTCTTGGGGCGCCCATCCTTCCGACCTATTGATAAAAGGAAGGATTCCATAGCCTCGTCCGTCGGCGTGAACGGTATAATTGGTCCACCCTTCGGTGTGCACAAAATACCATTGCAGACACCCCAACGCGATATTCTCCAAACCCTTTCGCCTCAATAACTCTTTCAAGCAATCACGCTCGACATACCACTCTGATGGGTCGAAGCCTTGTCGGCATCGTTCGATAGCCTCGTTCACCAGCGCTTCTCGCCCGTTCATTTTGCGAGAAGCGCCCCATATCACTGTAACAGCGCGGGGAGGGTCTGATTTCAATACCGCCGCCATGACCAAAGATGTCTCTGGCCGATCGAGCGCTGCCAGCTCAACTCATAACCCCTCGCCGCGCGAGACAGACGAGGAGAGCTCAATCCAAGATCCAATCCAATTCACCGAAGCGCCAGCTACCATTTCCCAGTCTGCATCTTCCGCCGTTGATCCGAGCAGACTTCCAGAGACAGACGCATTACACCCAACAGAAGAATCGCAGCCTATGACCGCGTCTAACTCGTCGTCTTCTCATCCGTCCACAAAGGATGCCGCCTCCACTGGCACAGGTTTGGCTGTCCCGTACGGGACCCGATCGCGCAACAGGACTGGGACGTCGCGGCCTAATTATGCTGAGGACAAGGAGCTAGATACGGACTTTGAAGTTGTCCCACCCGTTAAGGAAAACGGTGTGCGCAAGGTAGTTCGTGCAAATGAGTCTAACAGCAACCCTGACTCTGCGAAGTCCAGCCAGAGCAATAGTCGAAAGGCCACAGGGTCCGAGTCAGTCCATTCTGTTAACTTCCAAAGCCATTATAAGGACCCGATCCCAGGAACTTCCACTTTTTCTGCCAATCCAGCTGCTGCTGCTCTCTCCGCTCAGTCCTCCAAGAAGAGGAAAGCGTCAAACCAACCCAGCACCTTTCAATCCCATCTCCAACTGCCTTTGCAAGGCGTGCCTATTGCCCAAGCTGTTACACGGAGAGCCAGCATGGCTGCGCATGCCGTAACTGGGATTCAAGACTCAAATATGCTTAGCTTTGAACACTGCGGAGGGCATTTGAAGAATAAGAAACTCTTTGCCGATGATGGAACTATCCTTGAAGTAAATGGTAAGTGCATTCTTCCTATCATCTTAGTATAGACTTTAATCATAGTTTAGATCATGTCTATCTTGTTTGTGAGCCTCCAGGAGAACCATACTATCTTGGTCGCATAATGGAGTTTCTGCACGTCAATAACGACAATGCCCAACCTATTGACGCTTTGCGTCTAAATTGGTACTATCGCCCGAAAGATATTGGCCGCAAAGTCAATGATACTCGTCAAGTTTTTGCTTCCATGCACTCCGATATCAGTCCTCTCACAGCACTTCGTGGAAAATGTCAGATCAAGCACAAGAGTGAGGTTGAGAAATTAGACGAGTTAAGAAAAACCAAAGACTGTTTTTGGTACGAAAAGCTATATGATCGTTACATTCATCGCTTTTATGACGTCGTTCCCACGAGCCAAGTTATCAATGTACCCGTCGAGGTCAAGAAAGTCCTCGACGAAAGGTGGAGATATATTGTGGTCGAACCTGGGCGTGGAAAAGAGCTGACGAGTGCCGTGAAGTCGTGCAAAAGATGCAATAAATATTGTGCAAGGTTCGTCATAGGTTTTCAGCCCCTTTCACAATTTTTGTCTAACACCTTTGAAGTAACGACTCCGTCGACTGTGCAGTCTGTCAAAATACTTACCACATGAGCTGCGTGAATCCCCCTTTGCTAAAGAAGCCATCTCGCGGATTTGCATGGGCATGTGGCCCTTGTAGTAAAGCTCAAGAGAAGAAGCTCGAAGCTCGGAATACCCCTAATGTCACGGATCCTCCCCTGGATATGGATGATGAGGAATATAACGACGAGGAAGACGAATCTTCTGGAGCCTTAGGTGAGATTCTTGAGACGGGCCAGACGAGTCCCACCATCTCAAGTGAAGCAGAAGTTTCATTCCATCCCGGTACTGCCGAACAAATCCACCAAGCTAGTTTATGGCTTTTCAGGTATCTTGGAATACATTGTAAAGTCGAAGATGCGTTAGATTACGACGATCGAATTTATCCCAGAGCTAGTTCTCGCCTTGGCCCTCGACATCAAGCTAACGTTCCTATGTGGCCTGGAAGGCCTGTGGAATACGTCAAAACCGCTGAGATCAAGAAGAAGTATATGAAAGGCGGAGGTCATAAAAAGGATGCGAAACTTTCAAAAGACACGGTTGCTGCTTTGGAAGCAGACAAGATTGCGAGAGAGAATCGACCTAAGTGGGTAATGGATGAACCACTAGGATATGTTCATCGAGGAGAAGACTTAGAAAACGATGATCCAAACAATACCGCTCAATTACTATACAGAGTTTCAGAAGCCATCGATGAACTTCCCGAAAATGGCGAGGGGGATGAAGCAAAACAGGAGCTCCGTCACAACCCCCATATCCTTGACCAGCTTGTATATGATTACATGGGCCGTGCAGCGAAACTCGCAAAGCCTCTAGGACTGCCCGAATTATCTACTAACCTTCTTGACGTTGCTCTTGAAACGCTTTATTCCAATGGCTTTACAGTCGATAAATCACTTGAGACCCTCCTCAAAGCTGACAAAAGAGTATTTAAGGAGCCGGAGCTAAGCGGCTTTGAAACCAAGAAATTCGAAGACGGCGTTGCAAAGTATGGTTCTGAATGGCACAGTATCAAAAAACACGTGAAAACCGTCAGCGCCGCCGACATTGTTCGATTCTATTATACATGGAAAAAAACTGAACGTGGAAAGCTGATATGGGGCAACTATTCTGGTCGTAGAGGTAAAAAGGAGGCGAAGAAAGCCGAAGCAACAGCGGGAAAATTACAGGATGACGTTGCTGATGAATATGATGACTCTGCTTTCGACAATGAGAAAGCTTCAGAGAAGAAAAGAGGATTCCAATGCAAATTCTGTAACACAAGAAATTCGCGGCAATGGCGTCGAGCACCAAACACACCTGCCGGGACTATGGTGCCAGAGAATTTGGGCAACAAAACATCTGGGAAAGACAAAAGTCCGCAGTTGATGGTCGCACTATGCAGAAGGTGTGCAGAACTATGGCGCCGATACGCAATTCAATGGGAAGATGCCGACGAAGTTGCCAAGAAAGTTGCCCAGGCTGGTGGTCGGGCGTGGAAAAGAAAGATTGACGAGGAACTGCTAAAGGAGCTCATGGCTGCCAACGAAACCGCGAACCAAGCTGCCAATGCTGCACCTCCCCAACCACCAGCATCGGCTGGTGGAACTCCCGCCCCACCATCAAGCTCCTTATCTCATGGTGTCGAGCCACCACGAAAGAAGGTGAAAGGTGCCTCTGAACGGGACTCAACTGATCCTGTTTTGGATTCCGGAGCTCCCCTCACCTTGGGGCAGAAGAAAAAACTTGCACCTGAGAAACCCCCCGCTCCGCCTCCTGCACCTGAAATGCCAAAACCAAGGACACTTCCGTGTGCTATATGTGGCGAAATGGACCCCATGGGTGATCAACATTTATCTTGCAAGGAATGTCGAATGACGGTACATCGTAATTGTTATGGGGTTATGGGGGAGAATCGTAGCCCCAGTAAATGGATTTGTGACATGTGTTCTAACGATAAGAATCCTCAGGTTTCAATAGTGAGTACCCAGCCGTTCCTACAATTCCTGGGACTTATACTGACATTCCTTAGCAATATAAATGCATGCTTTGTCCTGTGGAGTTTACAGAACAAGACTTTATGGAGCCTCCAAGAGTCACACACAAGAAAAAAAGCGAAAAAGACCGGGAGCGTGATCGCGTTGAGCGAGAAAACGCTCAAAAGGTCGCAGACTTCTTCCGGAGAAAGCAAGAGGAGTTCAATAAACCCCTCAATCCACGAGAACCTTTAAAGCGAACCGCCAACAACAACTGGGTCCATGTCACTTGCGCTGTATTCACTCCAGAGGTAAAATTCGGCAACGCAAAAGCCCTGGAACCATCAGAAGGCATTCCATCGATTGCTTCGGCAAGGTATGATGAGGTTTGCAAGGTATGCAAACAAAAGAACGGTGCATGTATTAGCTGTCACTCCTGCCGAACGCCAGGTAAGTTGAACCGCCAGGAACTTTGTACAAGACTCTAATATATGCAGTGCATGTTGAGTGCGCACATCAAGCCGGCTATATCCTAGGTTTTGATATTGCACCCGTGAAAGGATCTCGTCGGGATCAATTTAGTATTGTCAACATTGATGGTGAGATAGGCACCATGACAGCTGCTGTCTGGTGCAAAGAACATGTACCTATGAAGACAATTGTACACCGGATGCATGACATTGTAGACGCAACTACGGGCCTCAATGCATTGCAGCTTTACGTTCAGAACTTCAAGCAAGCAGATCTGACCTTGACGGGTACTGTCCGCAAGGCAACACTCGTCAACCAGTCAACCAAGGTCGCCATTCCAACTACAGCTGCGCCACCGAATCGCCGAACCTCTGGTGCAACCGGCGCAAATGGAAACATCTCTGCGGGCCGTAATTCTATTTCTCATGTCAAGGTAGAGGAAGCTTCTGGGGAAACTTCTATATCAAAGCCCAACGCCGATAAGATCTGCGTGACTTGCGATGCTGATATCAGCCCTAGATGGTGGCCATTCCCCCCAGAAGGACCTGATATATCCTCCAAGGCTGCAAAGGATGATTCCGGGCGTCTTATTGAGGACGGTCTTGACGAAACACCTCTAACAAATGGTCACCCGGCGCCAGCTACTTCAACAGAAAATGGAGGGAGCCATGCGGCACTTGCAGCTGCGGCTCTAACTCAAAATTCTCGAAAACCCGTTCCAATTCCAACTGAATTTCAGTGTCATCAGTGCCACTTCAAGAAGATCAGCCGCAAGGAGCCAACACCTCCACCACCTGCCCCTCCGAGGGAGAACTCCAGACCTCCAATAAGCACCCCCTCGTCTGCAGTTGCCCTTCCCGCTTCTGAACCAGATGTAATCCAGTCCGCCCCGGCTCCTGCAACTTTTGCATGGCCACCTCCCCCGGTGCCTCCCGCCTCCTCTTATCCGACAAATGGCTATGGCTGGTCGAGGCATTCTCCCGCACCTCCTCAAGGCGTAGCGCTCGTTAATCAGTTAAATGGAAACCATTCGCCACGAATTAACGCAGGAGCTGTTCAGCCAATTAACGGGCAACCACCATTGCGACAGCCAATGCACAATATACCAATATCTCCACATCAGAACGGCCATCTCGCACAAGGCCCAAATGGTTATCCGTCTTCACCACACCGTGGACTGGGTGCCTTGCCACTTCACATGGAGAATGGCACTTACCAATCTTACACTTCTAGCCGACCACCACCCCCCCTTCAACACCTGACTAATGGTAGCCCTCCCCCTCGTGCACCAGAACATCCTTTCTCGCATGGTACAGCACCACCTATGCACTCTAGGACCTCATTTAGTCAATCCCAGGGAAGTCCACCTATGCTTCGTGAGAGTCATCTCCCGGGCCGTGACTCTGGCAATCCGCAGAGTAATAGTGCACGATCAACTGATGGCCGAGTGAATGGTGGGGCCAGTGCTAGCCCATCTTTAAGAAATCTCCTGTCTTAGGATCTTCGGAATGCGTGTGTCGGAGGTTTTACTGTCTTTACATTGCGTGTATTATGATTGCGCGGTCGTGACTGTATTCTCGGTACTCCTGTTCTGGAAATTTAAAGCACGGCGTTTAGAAAGGCATGGGAATGTAAGAGTAGAAGAATCCTACTAGTATGAAGTATAGACACTCCTACCAACTAGTAGTAGGCATAGTATAGAGGACGTATTTCGATATAATAAATATATTGGAATAGTAGTTACCAGTATTTAAGTTATTAGTACACTTATTACAAATGATATATATATTAACTATCAGCGCCCTGTGCCTGCTTTTTGCCTCACGGTATATAAATTTATAATAGAGCTATATAGATCACTTCCCGAGAGAGCTAAATTACTCTCTTAACTATTAACTATAAAAAAAAATATCATATATATAGTTCCTTTAAACCCTCCAATCTTCAAGGGTTATTGCAGAGCCTTTCGAGTTATAATTCCATATAGAATGGTGGATGTTGATGTTGATGATACTTATTTGCGACTTAGGGCTATGGTTGGCCAACCTCTCGAATGGTATGAAGTCGTGCTAAGCTTAAGGATTTACAGCAAAGTTCTGTTTATAGAGAAGCCAAAACCCGCAAGGGGTATAAAGACTCCTCTACAGACAGCCCCGGGTCCCTTGGTGTCGCAGTGCCCCTATCAACCTTAGAAAGCAATTCCTAACAGCTACAAGTAACTACGTATAGTATTGTTGGTGCCGTCCCCTCCCTGCGGGGTGGACTACACCGGTTCTTTCAAACCATCCCTCTAAGTCCTCATACTAAGCAAGATAGCCAAGCTCTATCCCCCTAATTTCCTTCTTTGTCCTATATTCGTAGAAAGCCAAGTCCTCGAGCCTGCTACCCTGTAGAAGGGTTCCTCCACATTTAAAGGCATGCTGACGTCAAGGAGTTAACATAGCCACTGTGTCCGCCTTGAGTTCTGTTCTTATAATTCGTAGAACATATTTCCTAAGGCGGACGAGAGGAGGTGGAGTAGAAGTCGATATGTAGTATGGTATCCGTCTATACGACGAATCCATGGATTAGACGGTCATAGAGATGAACTCCATAGTCTAATTCAGCTACAATACGAGATTTTTCAAATACCCTACATTCTAACCTACCCCCCACCCCCCCTAGATCAACTAGACGGCCTGTCTAATTCATCTTTCCCCCTATAGATCAATTAGATCCACTGAATCCACTGAATCCACTGATTCTCCCATTGTTCCTTCCAATGATTCTTCCACTGATCCTTCCACTGATTCTTCCGCTGATTCTAAGTCCTCAGTACCACTAATTAGAGATACTAGACGCCTTCTAGAACCTGCTAATCCACCTGATTCACCTAATCCACCCCTTCTAGCTCGATTCTGTCGCTTTCTCCCTGCCCTCTGTAGACTACCAATTGCCCCACGCGAATTCATTCGACTAACTACCTTACTAAGGCTTAGTTTAGGTGCGTTCTCAGCTTCTTCAATTGATATAAGGGGTATTTCAGCTATATCCTCTTCTATAATATTCAATTGCGAATAAGAATATCTATAGCCTAATCCCCTGATTAGTACTTATAATATAATATTCAAGAGCCTAGGCAGATACTTACTTAGTAATCCCCACTTAGTGATAAGCTAATATCCTGCCTTTGTATACTAAACTACCCTACAGAAAACGCGCCTTTGTTCCCCTGCTAATCGTTATCCCTTGGGGATAAAAAGCGTTACAATAGTTCTATTAGTATATAAATCCTTTACAAGAACTATATTCACTGCCTTTATACGCTCTGTATTGATTTTATTATGTTCAGATACCCTTTTCTTAATTGCTATAAGAATAAGAGCTTCTGTCTCCTAATCTTCGGCTATATTTAGGCTATAATCCCTATGATATAGTCGCTTAGTAGGTACTTAAATATTAGGTTAGTACTAGGTAGGTACTTATATTTCTTTACTAACAGTACTAGTACTAGTACTAGTATTATTAGTACTTGAAATCTAATAGGGTTTCTTTCTAAACTAGACCTCAAAAGGGGTAGTATGCCCAGGTAGGTGTCGATTTGAGGTTATATTAGTAATCTCATATAGTTCAGGTAATAAGCCTACCCAATAATAAGAATCGCCCTGCTCTTTACATGGAGCTGCTAGTTGTAGCTTAAATGTCTTATTTGCGACTTTGATACTCCCTATGTACATAGTAAGCACCTAGGCAACAGAGCATTATAAGCACTATAACCTACCTTGCGTTTGGGGGTAATATGGCCTCCTATAGATATTTGGGATAGAGGTGTAGTATGGTATCCGTCTATACGTCCAATACATGGATTGGACTAATTGAATCCATGGATTAGACGAAATTTAGATG